>JAOWBH010178940.1:0-10161 GCA_028566215.1 Silene coronaria
CTGCTGGTCCTATAGATCTAATCCGCTTAATCCCTCCGTATACATGTTTCTCAACTGTTTTAACAGCAAACTTCAACATTCACAACTACACCGAAACAAAATGTTATTAACTTTCCGGGAAAGGCACATCAGCTTCCAATTACAAATCCTCCCTCACCATTGTTTACATAATGTATGACAAGGGTATCGAGATTGAAGACAAAAACTCATATGAGACTATTATATATTTATATGCATACAACAGTCCCATGTCATGCAATAAAACTGCATTTTTAATCACGTTAATGTCTTGTTCTATTAATACAGCCGTCTTACACAAAAATAAGTCGTGATCCAACAGCAAAGATTCAAACTTTTTAGACCAATTTACAAGGAAATGGATGGCAAACTACATTAAGCTAGATGTGAATCCTGAAGAGAGAAACTAGTATGAGACTGTTACATGCATAGTTGCATACAACAGTCACATTCCATGCTATAAAACTCCTTTCGTAATCGCATTATCGGCTTATTCTATTCATAACGTCTTACACAAAACTAACTCGCGATCAAACAGCAAAGATTCAAACTTTTTATAGATCAATTCACAAGAAAACAGACAGCAAACAATATAACACTAAAAATCACACCATTAATATCAGAATTGTGTACCAACAATTACAAAACAATCCCAAAAAATTAAAACAAACCCATTATAATATATGTGAATTTAATCAAACCCACATCAACATCAAACGGTAATATCAACATTCAATCCCAAAAAGATAGATTAAACTATAATATGTCAAAATCTTATATGATCATGTAAATAAATTAATAAATTGCAAGAAATAATGATAAGAAAACATGATTGAATTGAAAGAAAGTAATCTTACGAAGGATAAATTATGTAGAATTTGGAGAGAAATGAAGAGAGAGAGGAAGAAACAATGATGAAAAAACAGATCTTTCTTTCCTCCCTGATTTTCTCTCTTTCCTGGAATAACACAACGAACTTTTGATCTGTTTTTTGTTGGGGCTTTTACATGTTTCGTCTAGTTGTTTTGGTCCCTGTTTGTTTACCGAATTCTGACTGTGTTTACTATTTTAAAATTAGAGCGGTTTTTAAGTGGTCCAGTTCATTGAATCAATTTATCCAGTTTTGGAGAAGCGGGTATAAACAATGCATCTTCAAGAATTTTTATAGTCTTAAGATACCAATGCATCCCAAATCCATTGGTCTGTTTGTACATGAATCAAAAGATTCGGTGAATTGAAATTATTTTGAAACGGGGTTAAAAGTGGGAAAAAAGACAAAAAAAAAAAAAAAAAATTGATAAAACATACGGAGCAAAACAGGTTTAAAAGAAACACGTCACTTAGCGTGGGAATATATCAGGAAGGAAACACGTCCATGACGTGTTTTAATTTTTAGTGAACTTTGAGTTAAAACATGTCATGAGGGATGACTACTCCCTTTTTGGAATACGCCATGTGAAGTGGCATTTTTCTTATTAGTACCTATATTATACTATAAATAAATTTTATCGAATTTTATTTTGATGTATTAAATTTCAACTTATTCTAAATAGAAATATCAAATTCTGAGAAAAATTAAAGATGAATCTATCCACGTGCCAAATCAATTTTGATTTATAAAAAGTATTTTGTAATGTTACTTAATTATTAAGTAGTATTGATTAGGCTTTTTTTTATGTATATTTTTTAAATATGTATAATCCTCCAGAGAGTCGATGAGAGGATACTTTTAAGAAATTAATTGTTTAGGGTTGGGTTGAGTTGAGTCAACATTAGGGAAAGATTCGGGTTAGATCAGGTCAACCTGAATTTTGAATTATATTCGAGACACAATTTCAACTTTCGAGTCAACTATTAAACAAGCCTTATCGAATTGAGTTGACTTTCCGATTTGTACATTTTACTTCCACTCTTCAACTCTATTTCAAGTCCCTCATTGTCTAAAGGTGAATTCTATCCATCCACATGCCAAAATTTATTTGATTTACACATAATGTATTTTGTGAAATTACTTGATTATCAAGAATTATTTGAAATAATTTAGCCTTGTCTAATGTGCACTTTATAAATACTAAAGAGAATTTTACAAAATTAATTGTTTTGAATCAATTTGAATTCAACTAAAGTTGATTACAAGTCGAGTGCATTAGTTATTGCGTAAGATCATTTTCTGGTAGTCAAACATCAACATCAAGTCCATAAACAGTTGTTTCGGGTTAGGTCAACTCGAATTTCGAATCATATTTGAAGATTCAATGTTAAATTACTTTAAACTAAATCAGCCTTGTCAAATCGGGTCAGCTTCCCGACTTTGCATCATACATACTTTCTCTTATCCTCTATTTTTTTCCCATTTGGAGAGGGCACAAAGATTAAGGGAGGGAGTATTATATTATGGGTGGGGTTTGGTGATTGAAGAGAGTTAGTAATAATTAAGATTAAATATTAATAAAAAAGATGGTAGAGTTTGGTTATTGGAAAGAGGTAAGAGTATAATATTAATAAAAGCTGACCAAAATAAGAAAAGGGAAGAAAAATTAAATAATTCGTTTTAGGAAATAAGGCAGAAAATAGAGGATAGGAGAAAATATCTTACTAGCTAACAAACGAGGCAACCAGATTGGGTCTGGGTCAATTTCGAGTCGGGTCATTTCATGTCTGGAGACTTCCGGCTAGGCTGGGTCATTTTGGGTCAACTATCAAGTATTTTATGGATAATAAATCTGTAAAAATACAAATTCGGGTTGTATTATACTGGTTCGGGTTTTAAGTTCAGGTGTCGGGTCGAGTTCAGATCGGGTTATTTGTGTCAGATCATTCGGGTCGGGTTGGGTCAATTTGGTCCGGTCTATATCTTACTCTTTGCTTTACAACTCCCTTGCTCCATCCAAACACCAAAAACCAATTACCCCCAACAATGGCGATGGAAATAGAGAGCGAACTAGAAATCAAAGAAGAAGAACTCTTCAAAGCTGCTGAATCTGGTGATACTTCACTCTTCAACTCTCTCCCTTCATCTAAAGTCTCCAATCTTCTCTCTCTTCGCAACGAAGATGGTCGTTCTCTCCTTCATGTTGCTGTCTCTTCATCTCATCCTCAGGTATTTTTTTCCCATAAATTTTAAACTTTTGATTCAATTTTTTCTGGGTTTGTTGTTAAATTGTGATTTAGGGTTTTGAATTTTGTGTTGGGTAATTTTAGGTGGTGAAGAAATTAGCAGAAGTTGATGGTTTAGCAGGGAAGATGATGATTAATAGTAAAGATGAAGAGGGTTGGGCCCCACTTCATTCTGCTGCTAGTATTGGCAATCTTGATGTTGTTCAATCTTTGCTTATTAATGGTAAGTTATTGTTTTGTGTTTCGGTTCGGTTTCAATTCTAGTCTGAATTGTTGTGATAAACCCTAATTCTCTGGTTCAATAGGTTGTGTTTAATGATTTTGGGTTTTCTGGAATTCGGATGTTAGCATTTTTGTAATAAGTAATGTGCTGATGAGGCAGGATTCGAAGTTTGGGGGCTAAGGGGGGGCGAATTAGTAACGTAATGACTAATGAGTAACTTGGGGAAAATCGAGAATTTTTAAAATTTTACGGTCCTTGCTAGCACCCATCACTATGCCACTTGACCTTGTATATAGTACACAATTGAGCTATGAGTTTAGGATATTGATTATTAGAATGATCGAGTGTCTGGTTGTCGTCTAGGGCATAGAATATGTGCAATGTGATTGGAAAGCATTGCCATCTTTCAAGAGAAAATTAGCCTAATATGTAGGATTTGCGAATTTGGACTTTGGAATTCGAAGAATTCAGCTTTATACTTATGTTTAGACTATAGAAGGCCCGGAGACATGGAGTCAAGTGAATGTAATGTTAACCTTATGCAAATACTCCTGAAGTTTAAGTCAAATCAGTCTTCCAGAATGGTTAGCCACTTCGCTAAGTTTATGGGTAGATAAGTGCATCCATTTCATTATATAAGGGTGTAGAGAATTTTAGAAAGGCATATGCTTTGATGAGAGCCTGCTTCGGCCATGTTCTTTTCAACTTAATTTCAGTTCACTTCAGGACACGTGACGTTAGGTTAGGACCGTTAGGTCCTATAGGTTAAGTTTTGTTAGGTTCAGTTCATTTTATTTTTGCAATTTTGCTTTTCGTTTCACGTCAGGTAAGGTCCTAAGTTCAATTGAGTTCTGTTTACGTAGTTTCAGTCCAAAAGAACATGGGCGTGGCATTAGGATCCTAAAACAGTATTAGACTTTGGTTGTGATTATATTTATGACATTGTGGTAAACTGATCCTTAGACGATGAAAAGTTGTTACAAGTTCTGTACTTCTGTGTATAGTCATTTCTACTTAGTTTGTCTAAAAAATTTTGAGGTAGTCCTGCACTCCTGCTTAGGATTATTTATTCATATGGCTTAGTTGATTTTAAAAGGCAAATGATAAACAACACCCCGGGGCGTTGTTTAAGAACAACACAAATATTACTTTATTATAAAAAATCACTAATAAGTAGGAGTACTGAGTAGTAACCTGTCAAGCTGTCAAAGTCATTGCTTAGTTACCTTACTCCCCAGACCGCTACTTTTCTAGTTGTTTCATTCAACAACGACAAACCTGCTTGGCTAACATTAGCCACTGCCACACCGCACCAATAGCGACAGCCCCTAAGCGCCACCACAATACCCATGATAACTGTCATCCTTGGGTGCCACCACCATATTAGTTATACCCTTCCCCAAAACTGTTTCACTCATCCCCTCCTAGGGTGTCACCCGACTGGGAAATCGAACCCTAAACCCTTTTCTGGGAAAATTTAAGAATATAGGTAGTATAGGTTGGTGTTTCTCGTCTGGATGGGAAAGAAGTGATTGGAATGGCTGCGCACACCTATGCGTGGTGGCGAGAATATGATAGCCCATTGTTGATGTGGCAGTCGTTGGATGTGACGGGTGATTTGAGGGTTGGGTTTGAATTTTGTCAACCACTATGGAGCAGCGAAGATCGCCGGCGACCGGCGCCGCAACTTTGGTGAGAACCAGACCTATTAAGTGGATAAATCAGTACAGTGATAGCTAGGAGCCGGATTCAACTATTCGGCGCTACAGAAATCTCCTCAC
This sequence comes from Silene coronaria, assembly GCA_028566215.1. Classification (NCBI taxonomy): domain Eukaryota; kingdom Viridiplantae; phylum Streptophyta; class Magnoliopsida; order Caryophyllales; family Caryophyllaceae; genus Silene; species Silene coronaria. The sequence continues at coordinate 5,140 of JAOWBH010178940.1, forward strand.
CGAGTGACGGCGAGGAACTAGCCTCTAATAAAGCGTGAGAACATGGGTGTATTGTATCAGTTTATAAATTTAGTATTTTTTTATTTTTATTAAAAGTCACCAGATATGTCTTTTAAGTTTAACAAATGCCCCGGGGGCTTCCGCTATCAGGATCCTTTAAAAAATCATATACCTGTAAAGTAACAAGTTTGGATATTCTAAATTTTTCATTATCATAGTGCAGTTCTCAATTTTCAGCTTTTCAATATAAAATTGCGTGTTTTGACCTGCTCATGTGTATAACAGTTTTCAGAACTGTGTAGATGTCAAGGCACAAAATGCCAGCATGTTATTCTGTAAGTTAGAGCAAGTCCTAGTGCGTCCTGTAAAAGAATATCTTGTTAATTATTAATAACTTCTTGGTTTGTGCGTTGTGCCTTTTTGTTGCTCAATCTGTTGAAGTTATTATACATTTATACCCCTAGTTTTTTGCAAGATCGCTAGATAGATAACCTCAAGTCTTTTGCAAAGTGAAATGACTTCACTTTGGTTACATGTTGTGTGTACTCGACCGCCCTCGATGACACAACACCTGACTTGAGTCAATAAGTATGGAACTTTTTCACATTTCACAAAATAGCCGTGTTTGACAGTTGACAGTGTGTCATATCACTAAAAAGTCAAATCTAACACTCCAACGTTTCGTGTTTGCCACTTGCAGCCAAGCTGAATAACGTAGGTGCAATTACTCATTTACTAACATTGTTACTTTACATTTTTTAACAGGAGCTGATGTGAACATGAAAAATGATGGTGGCCGAACTCCGCTTCACTATGCTGCTAGCAAAGGATGGGTAAAAGTCGCTGAAATGTTGCTTTCCCATGGTGCAAAGATCAATGCCAAGGACAAGGTTCGTAAGTGACTTCGGATATTATGAAAGCACCAGGGACCATACATCACTTAATTGTACTTAATTCTCAACTTTTGGTTTCAGGTTGGGTGCACACCATTACATCGAGCAGCTAGCACTGGTAACGCGGCATTATGTGAACTGCTTATTGAGGAGGGTGCGGAAATTGATGCCCTTGATAGAGGTGATCAAACTCCTCTTATGAATGCTGTCATATGTGAGCATAAAGAGGTAAGCATAAAGAGGTAATTATAAATCGTGACACCCTTTTTTGTTACTATATTCGTACCCGGTCATCACTTCATTAGGGTTCTACCTAGGTCAAATGTAAGGATAAAGACCACAAAGGAGTTGAAGTCTTAACTCTTAAGGGATACATATAACTCCAGTGATCATGAAAAATTGTCCTAGTTAGAACAAAGTACTCCGTATTGTAAGATAATTCTACTGTTGGATGAGGTGAGATTTTAAGGCCTTAGAGTAGCTTTTTAACTTAGAACCTTAAATTCTCATCCGAAATCACTCGTAAGTTTCTAGTTCTTAAAACTCTTGTGATCATCGTTAACCCCCCACCACCCACCCCCGGGTCTCTTGTATTGTTGCCTCAAAACAATATGTAGGTTTAGACTCTGAAAGACCTGTAGTTTTTCTTTTTTAATGAATCCAAGTGTTGACAGGTGGCGTTTCTTTTGATACGACATGGAGCTGATGTGGATATTGAAGACAAAGAAGGGTATACAGTGCTAGGTCGTGCGCCAGCTAGTTTTAGAGATGCAATTATAGATGCTGCCAAAGCTATGATGGAAGGTTAAACCAGATGATTTGCTATGTCAAGAGCTCTAGGTTGTTATAGTCTAACTTAAGTTCATATTCATCTTGTTGAACTGACAAACTGTTGGAACTGTAAATGACGATTAAGGATTCGTTATCTTGTCCTTGGCTTTGGCCATGTTTTTGCTGGTTTTTGCGCCTTTAATGAAGTGGTTATTGTGTGGAATTTTAATGTTGACGGGTTTCACTCATGAGTAACTTTATCAGCTAAGATAGCTCACATCTACACGGGTATGTATTCATCAAGTGAGACCGTGAAAATGTCTGGAGTTGTGTTAAGTGCATCGTGACAACACACATTATCATGAAGGAAAACTGTTTTCTTTTTCTTTTTTCTTGTGTTTTGAACCCAAATCACGAGTATCACTCTTTTTGCTTTACGAGCTAACCTACCTAGACATTTGCAAGCATGTCAAAATTGTGCGAAATTGTGTGTAACCTATCTAGCACATACAATGAGGCAATCATGTGTTCTTGTTTGATATTTGTATCGAGTTGTACACCATATATATTGAATCTTGAGTCGCCCTAACCTAAAGTACCTTATATGTACTCTCTTCGTCTCAATCATTTGTTCACCTTTGATTAAAATACTATTCACAAAAGAATATAAAAGCTAAACAAATAATTAAGACGGATGGAGTACAGATTAGTAAACTTAGAACAACAAACTAATCTCATGGCAAAAGGTCACAACCCAAAACAAATATCAGCCATTGATTAGATTGCCCTCCTTATCCTATACCATGAGTTAAAGAGGACAACACAAAGGGAAAAAACAGTAAGGATTTGGGCACCAATGGTTTCATCACTACAATCTTGCTTCTTGGGCCCTTCTCCTCTAAATCCAACTTTTCAAAACTTTAAGAAATTCCCATCTAAAATTTGTATCTCTAATCATAATTATCAACAAATAAATGCTAATCATGTGAAAACATCTTGTTCATCTTCTGCTAAACTACCTCTGAAAATTTTGCAAAACTTTTGTGTACCTTTAGCTGTTTCTTCAGTAATCTTCTGGTCAAACCCAGGTAAACTTCCTTAATGTCACGGTATTCAGTTGTTAAAGTCGTGTTTAAATGTGGTCGGATGCTGGTAGTAGTTGTTAAAAAACCCTCGTTATAATTATGAAGTTTTTTCTTTGCAAAATGTGCAGCACAAGCAGGATTTTTGTCAGGGCTTCCTGGGATAGAATCAGTTCCCGGTCCTAAACTACCTACTGTTGATTTCCTTACTCGTTACAATGGTAATTTTACGTACCATCTTACTCCCTCGGTTCTAATCAATTATTTACTTTTGATCGTTAATTAATTTGTTTAGTTACTCACTCGGTTCTTAATTAACTTTGGTCGTTTAATTAGTAAAAGAAGCTAAATTCCATGATCATTGAAATTCATGCAGATGATTACCAGAAGAAGTATACTGATAATGATGAGAGAATCAAATCATCCCCGATCATCAAAGAGCTACTTGAGCGCTCGAAACTTAACAAAGAGAAGTACTTCTTTCTTTCTTTCTTATTCTTTATATTCGTGTTAAGTTGAGAGAACACGATACTTCCCCATCGCATATGTATTGTCCTCATTTAACTTTGGTGATCAACTGATAAGAGCGTACATAGTTACTTGCAAGGTCTTAAAAACTGTAATCCAAAACTTAATAAGGGAATGTTGTTATTAATAACAGGAACAAGCAAGAAATAATGGACAAGTACTGCTTAAGAGGCGCGGAATGGGGAGTAGGGGATTGCTCAACAGCAGGGATGGCGCCTGACGAAAGAGATGCTTTCATTGCGATGTTAAAGAAGAAGGCCGGTGTAGAGTAATATCATCCGTTTCCCCTTCAATGTCTCCCTGACATTGAAGCTTGTACCTAATCTTAAGGGTTTATTAGATTTTACCTAGAAGGTAGTAGAGTTATCGACATTATGTGCCCTTACTCGCTTTAAGAGATACCTGGTTTGTAAATTCTTGTATGAAACGGTTTTATTATAAGCAGTGGAGTACAAGCATTGATTACAATGTATTCTTTCTCCGTCCATCCTCACAGTTTACGTTTACACGACCTTTGCATGTACAAATCACCTAAATACGAAATGTAGATTAGCGGTTGGTAACTTGACACGGATTAAAACATTAACCCAGTGCCTCAAAGGCTCAAATACTGTAATAAAGTGCCGAGTAACAAGGGGCGGATTTACAAAGAGAGTTTATAAATGACGTAAAATGAAAATTTCCGTCTACAATTGCATTGAAATGCCACAAATCTTGCATTAATCTGGCTGTACAAATTTATGTACTCGACCGTCCAATTATTCGGGTGGAGAACCATGTACAAAGGCAAATCAATCCCCTTTTGGCAAAGAAATGTAAAAGATAAGGGACATAAAAAGGGGAAAAAGACGTCAGTTACTTTATCCTCTATAATTTCTCACTTCCGGAATTCGCAATGCAAAACTCGTCACCAAATTATCAGGTTAAGGGCACCAGAAGGTCAGGATTACCTGCAGGGCACCTTTGTCTTCGGGGGCGTCTGGTCGTCTTTCCCCATCCTCTCAGGCTTCTATCCTCGACACTTATTTCCACTTTATTAATATGTACCTCTGGTATCTGCCTCAATGGAAGAGCACATACAGTATTCACAGCAATAGGTGGGTCCGCCACTACTGTTCGTGGTCTCCCTCGGCCACGCCCATTTCGGGCACCGTTCCTTCTGTTGGAGCCTGATTGCCAAGCAAAACCCGTCTCTCTCAAAAGACCGCCAAAAGTCTGAAGGTCTTCGGTCACTTCATGCCTTGAAAGTGTGGTAAGGCCAGGTAGAATGTCCCTCTGGAAGTCCCGCCTCTGCCTTCCCCTCCGAGCCTGTCCTTTACGTGTTCTTGTATTTGTAAAGACGCAAGAACCATTCTCGATAAGCGGAAAATCCGGAGTGCTTGGTTTGGGTAAGTATTCCTCAGGAGTACACTCTTTCTGTCTCAAGATCATGTACTCAAAATCATCCAGTCCTTCAGGTAATGCATCATCTTCGACCACTTCGAGACTAGAACAAGCTATACTCACAAACCAATGCAAGGGATCATCTCCTTCGGCTTCTACGGGAAGGCAACTTGTGCCTTCCATTGATGATATGGCAACAATGGCTGAAGCCGCCGACTTGGCTAACTCAGAATCACCATCATCAGTCTCATTTATTAAGGAATCTTCCGCAGGAAGAAAGTTATCTTCTTTTTCAAGATTTATTAGGGCTTCTAGATCAATACCAGTGCCCACCTTTACACTTGAACTGTTATACAGAACAGAGG
>JAOWBH010178951.1:0-10160 GCA_028566215.1 Silene coronaria
GTCAAATACTCACCCTTAAGAAACTTATCCGTCTAAAGTGTAAAATAGGTCAAATACTTCTTCACATAGGTAAATGGAACAATAACTTGTCATTTCCTAGGCATTCTACTTTTTGTCTCGTTTATTTATTTGACCTGTTTTATTGTTTAAAATGGATATATCCGTCGTAAGAAAGAATTTGTAATACAACAAATGTGCTTGAACTACTGCAAAACTAACCCGACCCGACCCGACACCCGAACTCAAAACCTGAAATCCATATTGACCTAACCCACTATAACCCGACCCGAATGTTTTTTGTTGCAAACGGATTATTATCCATGAATAACTCGATAACAGCTGACCCAAACCCGAAATAACCCAAAAAAGTGGCAAACCCGAAACGACCCAACCCAAACCCGCCCGATGACCAGTTTTGCCAGGTCTAGCTGGAACCTGGAAGCATGGAAACATAGAAGCCGACGTTAATGTCCATCACATTAACATTTGATGAAGTACGTACTACGTAGTACACTACGTAGTAGTACAAGCTCAGGCATGTACTACTTAGTACTACTAGTACTCCATTATAACGAAAACAAGTCCAAACTGAGAAACAAAGCTTCTGTAGTACATAATTTCATGCACTTGTAATGTTGTACTACACTCAAGTACCATTGAACAAGTTGTACCACAATCTTCTCCAAATCACTATAAAAACAGCTATAGTGATGCCAAGTTAATTATATCAACACAATTACCATTTCTATCTAACCAACTGTCTAGTGATCGAAATACTAGGTAAAATTACTAAATTGATATTGAGCAAGATGGTGAAGTCCCACAGGAGCGACCTGAGACCACATGGCTAGGCTAATAAGGGTTTTTGCCCCCAGTGTGGCTCATGTGTTCTCAGGTCGCCCCTGCCGGCTTTCACCACCACAGGATCGATTACTCTGCACATCATCAGCAATCACAATGGTCAGCGATATTGAGCTTGATGGTGAAGTCCCACAGGAGTGACCTGAGATCAGATGGCTAATGAGGGTTTTTGCCCCAGTGCGGCTCATATGTTCTCAGGTCACCCCTGCTGGCTTTCACCACCACGGGATCGATCACTCTGTAAGCCAATACGCATCAGCCCCAATCATAATGGTCGGTCTTCCTAGTTGCATTAGTTCCTTAAAGATAAATCTTATATTGATATAATGCAAGATCGACTCACGCTAAAATGAAGATAAAACATGCAATAATATGGGTTGCTTATAAGACAATTTTATCCTACTACTTTCTCATATGAGAATTTGAGAGATGCACACGGGCTTCTAATTTTAAATAAGAATGTCATAGTTTCAGATGTTACATTAACAAAATTGCCTAAATTGACGGTGATTCGACATTAGCAAAATGGTGGACATATATAAAAAATCAAAATTGAACATGTGAAGCAGCAATGACTTACGGAGTACAAGGAGAAGCATATGAAAAGTTCTTCAACTCTTGTTTGTTGGTACCAAGATTCGAAGTCTTGATAGGATGTCTTGTGACTCTTCATCACCCACTTTCTGGTAAAACCCGTCGATCAAAAGTCGGCCATTTACCCCATCAGAATTCAAAACCATATTTGTATCATCTGGCAGAGATAAATCATATTCCTCAGAAATTTTCATCTTCTTAATGCTGGACTCATCCATTGTCTCTATATCACAGCAAGCATCTCTTTTGTTGCACTGTAAAGATTGCAAGCTTTCCTGGTCATCGACTGAAGGCAAATCCGTCTGTGTTTCATAATCTACGTCCAGGTCTAGAACAGGTAGATATCCAGATGTACCCACTGCACGGGGTAACATCCCTATAGGGCAAGGTTTCCATGATTTTGCAACAGTCCAAATATTCCCTTCTTGGGGATTTGGATCTTGGATCTTTGTAATATTAGACTTGCCAAGTTTACGGAGTTTGAACATTTCCAACTTTTGTGCAGCTTGATGAATATACTTGTCTTGATTACTAAGTTCTTCAGTTATTCCATCAGATGGACCGTCTTCAGAATGCTTAGAGTACAGTGATGTCAGCAAAGACAGCTTCTGAATTTTTTCGTTCAGAAGACCATTTCCAACCATTTTTACTATCAGCAAGGTGGAACCTAGAAGCTCGTGATTTTCGGGATCTGCAATGTGAAGACATCTCCGTACGACTTCGATCAATGTTGTTCTGGGAATGCAACAGTCGCTTTCGGAATGGCTTCCTTCACTTTCATTCAGAGATAATTTTAGGCCATTCAGAACTAGGACTAACCAAGTAAAGACCGAAGAAAGGACCGCAATAATCTCTGTGTCCGAGTCGTATTTTGAAATGCTGAAGTTTTCACTGCCTATGAACATCAAAAGAGCGCTAAGTTAAGATAAAAAAAAAAAAAAAATTAGTAGTTAGAAATTAGTGACCCGTCACAATTCCATGTCAGCTTTGTCATTAAAAACAGGAAACTGACCAGTCAAAATGATAAGGTAACCAGTTAAGCTCTGAGGTATGAATAGCAGATCCAATCTTTTCAGCAAGTGAGTGATAGCTCGGTATCTCAGTAGTTAGAAATTAGTGAACATAACCTAATTAATTCATGATGTTACCAGTAGCTTTCCTAATGTGGTAAACTTCAGCATACGAATGGATAAGTAGTATATCAGAATATCTAAGGGACACAATGCTGATTTTTGAATGCATACCAACTTGACTGAGAACACTAGCATAACAAACAGCATAAATGAACCATTCCATAACAACAACACGAGCAACATTACCCAGAGCCGCAAAGGCTTTCACCAATGGTGGGGTAAGGTGGGTTGATGTACATAGCCTTGCCCTCTAGAACAAAAGAATGTGAGCCTTTGACTCCTTGCAAATGAATGAACTACCATAACAATATTCAAAAAAAATATATTGACAGAACACAAGAAAAGCCACAAAAAATAAAAAGAAAAGGATTAGTAGCTACCAAAATCATCTCTTGAGATTGTACGAGTCTCGATCATGTCAAGCACTGCCTTCAGAAGGCTTAGAAGTACATCTGGCTCAAGCTTAGAAAACTTAGCTATCACGGGTTTCCATTCATCAAATGCCTCGCGTGCAGCTTCTAAGCTTAGTTTGATCTTAAAATTCTCAGGGGAATCCATGGAATCGGTTGAGTTTAATGGCTTGAGTAGAAGCTCTAATAGCACAGAGACCACATCTGAGGAGAAGAAAGAATACAACCGTGCGAGCTTTTTTAAAATTTTCATCGTCTGCTTCTTAGGTCCTGGGCATTGACAAAGAATATAGAGTAATCAAACAATGTGTGCAGTTATTGTAGTTTGAGAGTTCATGACTGCAAAGATTATCCAGATAACAGAGGGAACAGAATAGGATAGCTAAAGCTACTGGAAAATGCAAAGTCACCAACACCTATTGATTAAGCATAAACATTGTTTCATTAGATTATGGAGAAGCTGTTTCTTTGCTCTTTTCTCTACTGATACATATGATTCAAAGTATACTACGTAGTAGGTAAAAAACTCTAGATGAGACATTAGAGGTCGTTGAAAATCTGAAGAACCCGTACACCACAAATACACAATTAGGCTCGATGGTTTATTTTGGTAGGATAATGACACTGCACACATACAGTAATCAACAAGCTAGAGAGGCGGCCAACTATGAATCACGACTAAAATTGGCATATCAATTGGCATACAAATTACCATATGTTAACCCAAAATTTAGGAATAATAACAGTTCAAACATTGCAAGGAGTAAAATAGCTGCAAAACAAGAGTATTACAGGAGGAGAATGTAGCAGCAACATTAAAGCGGGCATGGAAACACAAGTTTCCTTCACCAAGACAACGAATGTAAACAGAAGAAGAAGCTGTGGAGCTCCTCGAGAGTTGACACAAAAACTAAAGAAATTAACTTACCAACATTTTTAGGAGGTTTGAATTTGCAGGCCACGAGAGAAAAAAATCTACTGCGCCCATGAACTGTACCACCTATTAGTTGTTCATGATGTTTAGCGCCTATACAGAAATGTCACGACATAGTAAAATTTAGCCATACAGAAAACAACAGGCTATATGCGTCTTATAGGCAATATAGCCCACATCAAATAAATCACAATAATCAAAGCGAGCTTAAACCCTTAAAAGCAAGAGTCACGCAAGGACGCAGCACAAGCCACCAGCAGTCACGACACCGTTTAAGCTAGCCTAACTGCATCAACTCCAGACACGACCCATAGAAAGACCAGAGAGGATAATCTCTTTCTTATACACTTTGCATGAACTCCATCTAAAGCAGACAGGTAACCATAACTTCACCACAGGAAGCCTCCATGTCAAAACACACAAGGCCCTAGGCAAGGTGCGAAATCTCTCAGTCATTCGATCAAAGTTAATGCATAGCCAGGATCTAATACCCACACCTAAAATAAAGTTGGGGTACATACTCAAGCGCAAATGCCAGAGAAATTCCTAGTTCTTTCAAGACCAACTCCACTTTGTTATCGCCCAATCCCAACCCACAAAAGTATCTAAAAAGATATAATCCTGCATGAAAAAATAATACAAAAACATAGATAAAGCCTCAGATGATCTCCTTACAAGCATCCCACCCAAATTATTTTTCAACTAAAGATTAACGGATAACTTTCAAAGTCAATGTGCCAAAAGAAAGAGTCCACAATAATTAAGGGTCCAATACTAAGCAGGGAAGGCTTGTATCATTTCTTATCCTCTCTTATAAATCGCATTTAAATTTTACTCGATACATGGTCATTGTAGCACCAAACCATTTACCTGCCAACAAGTTCAAAAAAAAAAATTCTGGAATTGTTGCAGTTCTGAATCCCTTATTATGGGTAATTCGGGACACTAAGAGCTTCACTAATGTGAAATATAGTTTATTAATTTAACCAAAAGCAAGTCAAGCCAAACATATAATGCTAAATATTAAAAGATGTATATAAACACATTAGGAGCTTCATTGCTGATAAAGTCATAAAGATAGCCTATCCAATTAATTCAAAGCAAGACAACAAGCATACAATGCTAGAACTGAGTAGGCATGAACTTTTGGCATTTAATTCTGACAAACTGGAAATGAAAAAAGACAAGGGTAATGGAACAACATTAACTTCGAAGTGAACAAAGTTAAGGACCTACTTTTTCCCATAACTCGTGAAGAGGATGACGCAGAGCTATGCTTGAGCTTCAAACTAAAAGCCAGTTCACGCAATCTGGATCTAATTTCCTTCCTCACGTTGGCAGTCCTGGCACTTTGGTACGGGATAGCATTTTCTTGGCGATCCCAATAATAGGATTTCAACCAATCAAGTGCCTAAACAAATTGACAAAAGTCCAGAAAAATATACACTCAGATGCTGGTGTCAATAAGCAATCTCAAACAATTTGATGGAGCAAGTAGCAATGTCTGCAGTCAGCCTCTAAGTATGAATTTTTAAACTACTAATATAAATCCATAAGCATTTTGCATCAGATGGCTCCACCGGAAATGGAGGACAAATAAGTTAAGAGCTAAAAGTATAATGTGGCTTTTTGTAAGGTGTGAGTAGAAGGCTAATACAATGGGACAAGAACCATCTTCCATAAATCGAGAAACCCATAGAGCTAAGCTAAGTTCCTAGATGAATGGGTCACCTTAAAAGGGATCAACCAGGGTTCAGAGCTGTGGAACTGATAAAATACCCAATAAATATAACTAGACTACCAGTAGCATACAGCATTAAAGCTAGTAAATCAAATAAACCAATCGCAGGATAAACTAGTGCACACCAGGACTGAGGCACGACGAAGCAGGTGAAGTGAAGGAAGCTCACGATGCGATCCCTCTGCATGAAGACAAGTATCCCAGCACAAGTCAAATCTCTATATGCAGCAAAGTAGTATCTACCCCCACCTCCCATTTAATTAAGGCTGTGGTCTGTCGACTAAATTATGAGCCTCAGAGAAATTCCAAAACATCAAAGTCAGATTATAATCAGTTATTAGCTATCATATTGATTTGATAGTACGATAGATGAGAAAACAACTAAAGAATAAACTGAAATAACTTTCTTCACTGCTCTTACCATGACGAATATCAATCAGCATGCGCGGCATATCGATTAAATCAGCTGCCACAGCAATCGAAACCTTTTGTCTCTCACGTGTCTTCTCTATAATTCCATTCACCAGCCTTAAAACATCACATTAAACTGTGTAAGACAATGATCACACAGGAAGCAAACCAGAATAGATTCAACGAGTTCAGCAACCAAATAACCACACCAAGACTACATACTATCAAACAGTACTAGCGGTTTAACATACTCCAATAAATAACAGGTTCTGTACTAGTTAGCCGCGAGCATATATTACTTAAACAAACAATATTTGTCGTATTCAATACAAAAAATAGTTTCGTATTCAATCTTTCCTTCTACACGTAACCTCTCCAAATTATAGAGCAGTTTACCGTATGCAAAAAAAAAAAATTATTCGGAACATTTAATCAATCCTTCTGCAGATAACATCTTCAACACATCATTATTAGCATGAAATTCGGAAAATCACTCACCTCATAATTGCCATCGTATAAAGCATGGACAGCATTTCCTCTGAATCCACAGCTCCATTACTCAAACTATCACTACAATCCAACAACACGTATAAATTACAACTACAGACAGCGTAAACACCAAAAACTCCCAAGAAAGCAGCAACAATCAGACACAAATCAACATTAAACAGAACCTAACAAGCTACTACATTCAAATACTACTACCTACTCCCACGTTCAAGCCAATTCCATACGTTTGTTCAATATATGTGAGGAGAAACTAACCAAACACAAAGATTTGGCTTGAACGGAAAATACAAGCCAATCACCTAGACCAAGGATCTTTTTGTTGAATTACAAGGCGATCACCAAAACTAAAAAACTACTACTCCCTCCGCTCATTCCTGTCCTCACATATATTGAACAAACGTATGAATTGAAAGGAACGGAGTAAGTACATTGAAATTACTAGTTACTACTAGTAAACAAATAATCTACAAGTACCAAAGCTAACAAGCTACTGCATTGAAATTACTACTACTTACTCCCTCCGTTCAAGCCAATTCCACAAGTATATTGAACAAACGTATGAAATTCACTTGAACGGACCGAAGAATAAATAAATAATCACAAAAACAGACGGCAATCACCTAAAATAAGGATCTTTCTGTTGAATTTCGACGAAAGAAGCAGAAACCTCAACAGCAACAGGTAAACATCCTCGGCTTCGCCACGCCGCAATCTATTCAACAAAAAGCGAACAATTTCATCAAATCAATCATTCAAAACAAATCAATTGAGCAAAAAATTGAAGAAATTAGGTTTGGAGATTACGCGGCGTAGAGCTTTAACGATTGAATGGGGAGAAGAGGAGTAGAGAGAGTGTTTGACGAAGGACCACTCTTCCCAGTTTAACCATGGCACTAGCTTGTAGTTGTCGTTGAGGTTAGTCGTTGCATCGTCAAACCCTAGCAATGTCGTCGCCATCAATGAAGCTTGAAGATTTTTATTTATTTATTTATTTTCCGTAAATCGGAGTGCTAACCATCGAGAACAATGTATAATTCCGTTGTCGCGGGTGCCATGAAGCTTGAAAATGACGAAGAATGTTGAATTTGAGAATGTGCGTTTTACTAAACCCTAAACCCCTAAATTGATTAATAAACACATCCCTTTATTTTTTAGTAATATAATAATTTTAAACAAGACTATAACAACGCGGGCATTTGGTCTAGTGGTATGATTCTCGCTTTGGGTGCGAGAGGTCCCGAGTTCGATTCTCGGAATGCCCCTTTAAGATAGTTGACTTTTTTATTTTCTCTCTTTTGAACACTTAAGTTAATGGACTTGAACTAAAAGTGTGTCTCAGTTTATGAAAGCCCAATCGATAACAATCCGGTTATTGTATTGGATTGTGTAAGGCGGTTTTTATTAAATCATACGCTTGCGTTACTTTAGAACAGTTAATCGATAACAGTATGGTTACTATATTAAATTCGTTTCATTTTCTGGGGTTGTGTTAGGCGTTCTTGTTTTATTAAAATACAGTACCAACTAATTGATCCAAATTCTCAGCGTATTGCCTATGTGTGCCTCACATTATGAAAGGTCAATCGATAACAGTGTTGTTATTGTATTGAGTTCGTATCATTGTTTTTATAAGTTGTGTAAGACAACTCTTATTAAACTATGGTGTAATAACCAACTATTGATGGTAGATTACTAACTAGTCGTCCCAAATTCTCATTTATTTCTTTATTTTATTGTATTTTAGAGAAGAAAGTTTTCATTTTCTTAGTATTAGGAGAGATCAATATCGTTGACATTACCATACGGAATATATTACATGTAATTCATAAATTGTATACCAGATGTCCACATGTTCCACCCAAGACAACACATATATCTAAATCATGTTTCTTTATTGTTTAAGCAATAAAAAAGTTGGTCTTACAATTAAAGCTTGAAAGCTAAAACACACAACCCCTCACATAATTTTTTAAAGTAAATTTATCAAATGAAACAAATAATTGAAAAATGGTCCAAAACCCGTATCAATTTGACAGATAACAAAACAAGATCTAATCACAAGACAAAATGGTGGACCTTAAATTTGCAAGAAAATGAACAATTGGTCCAATTTTAATACAAGTTGATTGTTAATTTGTTATGATAGCAAGGGGTGCTTAAACTTTAGGGAACATTGTATTAATTGATAAAATTATCTTCCACAAGATTTGAAATGACTAGGAACAAGGAATTAGGAATATGCTTACTTGCTTATATTCCTAATTCTTCCATAGCTACATAGCTAATTATTCCATAAGTCAGATTTTACACTACTGCAAGACTGAGAAATCACGTTATATAAAAGACAATTTAATTATTAGTAATAAATAATTTTTTTTTTTATAGAAGTGAAATGTCACACATACAGACGATACAGTCCTTAATATGTGGTCTTCCAATAAATCCCTTGGGTATTACTTTGGTGCATTGGTACTTACCGTGTTAGGTAAAGACGAGTAGATGATATTATATACATATAGAGTAATAAATTAAGAATTGAGTATATTACACATAATGACATAATGTAAGACCGATTTTGAATTTTATCCATGTTGTTCGTATAAATTCTCTGTTTAGTATAAAATTTATATATTATCTTCCACAACCCATGTTTTTTTTAAAAAAACTTAACCTTGTTTTTTGAGTCAAATAAAACAGAAGACTAATATTATAAACGAAAAAAGAGTTTATTGTTACTTATTATCACGATACCGTCAATTTAACCATTAGGCATAGGCATGTTCAATAATAATGTCAACCTATTGAAGATGAGAAAGTTGAGTAAGGATCACACGAGGGTCTTAATCTAGAGAATTATTATTACTCCATTTAGAGATTTATTATTATATATTACCGCCTCTTCCACTAAGTTTGTCATCAAGAAGAAAAGTAAAGTGTTACCATTGTGTCACTACTATGACTTCATGAGTATAATATAAGTCTACTCAAGTAGATGATTCATTATACATTGAAGGAAATAAAATAAAATAAATTAATAACTTGTGAATAATTACAACCATGAATTTTCGATCAATTGTTTACAGTTGCTTTATAAACGATTGTTATAAAAGGAAAGTATAAACTATTGACTGTAACACATATTAAAAAAAAGTGTAAATTATTGATCGAGACAGAAAGAGTAATTGTTAATTGTCTTAACTAATCTTTATAGAAGTGGATCATCAAGACTAATAATCCTACATTACTGGTTTGATAAACTTTTTATCATATGCTTTTAGTCAACAAAATAAATTAGGCTCTCTTTAAACACAATCACATGAAAATACTTGCATACTTTTTTTATATTCATAACTTTACCAGTTACACGATGTAATATGCATGCATAGTGCATAATTTGATTTATTGCGGTTGCCATTTCCCTTTCCAAAACTACTTTTGGCTACGGCTACAAATCTCACGTTAATAAACCTTTGTTTTTTGTGTTTTTCCATATACTAGTTGGTTGCACCATGCGCGATGCGCACGGTCCCCCAAGACATTTTTAATGACGATGTTTCGCATGCATA
>JAOWBH010178962.1:0-10159 GCA_028566215.1 Silene coronaria
GAAATGTTTAAAGGTGATTTAAACTATATTCAAACATTTTACTTCGATAAAACCAATTTCTGATAAAAGTCGTAAAATCGGTATTTTTCCATTTCGAACGATCGTTGGGTTAACAGTTGTGAACATTAGGCATATGGGTACTTAAACTTTTAGTAAACTCGCATTTGAGAACTTTAACACTCCCGAAATTTCCGACCGACGAATATTTCTAGTTTTCGTCGAACCGAGCCAAATTGTGAGAATTTGGGTTGGCCCATGACCTCCCCCAAACCGTGAGCTCCTCACTTGGGGTCTCTCCTTCCTCACTTCATTTCACCCAACCTTCAATCTATCTCTTCTTCCTTCCAACCTCAAACACCATCAAAACCATAATCTCCTCCTAACCCTAATTTCATCATTAAACCTTCAATTCTTCATCAAATTCGACAAGGATCTTAGTTTTGGAATCCTCTCATCATCCTCTATCTATTGGTAGGGTTAAATCTCATTTCCCCCAAATTGTTTAAGACACTTTTTTTTAGGGTTTTCGATTTCTAAGCCTAATAATTCGTTTTTATGTCTTAAATAGGTGAAGACTACGAGGATGAACTAGGAAATTCGTATATTATTGAAGACATGGGGTGATTTCGGTTATATAAGCATCTTTCTCAAGTTTTTACTTCTCTCTTTGCTAGCTAAGGTAACATTTCCGAGTTACTCGACGATTCAATGATACATTAGTAGTGATTAGGAGTTATTTGTTGTTATTAGTGGTTATAAATGTTAGAAATTGATGCTTGTTGTTGTTTGATATACCCCCATGAATTGTTGTGTAAATCTTGTTGATTATTGTGGTTATTACATGTTTATGTATTGGAATAAATTGGGTGATTGTTGGTTGTTGAATGGAATGTTGTAGTATGAGTGAAGGAGGAGAAAACCGTGAAGGAACATGGCTCGGCCCAAAGACGATTCCGTTTATTTCGCATTTTTTCACACGACAAAAAAAAGTTGTCTACTTAATACATGATAACGACATCCATCGTATAATTTACTAGTTTAAAACCGTAAAATTTACATGATGATAAAAAGAACATTGATTATTACAAATTACACAAAGTTTTATTAAAAAACTAATGAGAAAGTTTCAAACAAGTCAAAAAGCGCACATTTTTTTTCCATTTTTTGATGTTTTCAAAAATTCAGATCGAATTCGGATATCCGATTTTAAAAATTTCTCAATGCACATCGAATCCAGTTTAATCGGAAAAACCTGGATCAGATATCCAATTAGATTTGGTTCTTCCGTTGGCTCGAAAAATGAAATGAGAGACAAAAAACATCTTTTAAGTGTATTGGAGTTCCATCATAGTAGAGGACAAGGTAGGATTTAAAGACATTCGACTTTTAATACTTTACCATATTGAATAATATCAGGGATATCGTGCAGGAAGGATATATGATACGATACTCACTGACAGTCATACCCAGGTGTAGGAGAGATTGATCATGATGTAGAAAGACACCAAACTTGTACTCCGTATCATCAATGATGTGTAACATGCGTTGCATATCGTCAAGTGAGAGGTCCTGCTACTGTCGTCAGTTACTTACATCCGAGTCCAAAAGAGTAATGAACGAATATATAGAACATTCACTAGTATTTACAGATGCAACAAGTTAGAAATCAAGTTCCAGCCCATCCATTTCTTCTCGTAAGGAGCTTTGAAATTAAGCTCAAACATTTCTCTTGTAATTTGCTCTCCAGGTTCACAAAACCCTACTAGTTTTCCAACCGTTTCTGCACTCTCTTGGATATGTTCCAAGTTGTGAGGGTCTGTCCAGAGTTTATTCACCAAATGCAACCGTCTTTGTTTTCCCCCCGCAGGAATCGCCCATTTTCTATACAACATCTCCCTTTCCTCCAGAGCCAGCTTTGAACTAACCCTCTTTGCAAGGAATTCCCGTTCTTGTTTAAGTGCCTTAATGCTGCATGGAATGGATGATTACTAAGATTAATACAAAGCTTCAGAACAGAGTTCTAAAGCTGTTTTTTTCGAAATATTCATCTTGGTACCTTGAGCTTTGAGCGATTTTAACTTTGATGATCTAAAATGCAATAGAACTAAAAAAAATCTCAAATCATAAGAGCTTTTAAAACATACCGATACCAAAGTGAATTAGCCCAAAACTTAGGACATCAAAGTTGAAATATTCTTTTAGTTAGGAAACCATATGAAGATAATTTCATGGCGCATAATGTAATGGCTTTTGAGTGATCATACCTTGATGCTACATAGCTGGCTGGCTCATCACTGAGAAGCGCAGGGCTAGCATTTCCGAGATCTGACAGGTGTTGCTCTAACCATATTAACCTTCTGAGCTCAACTTCCATGTATATCTGGTCAGCCGGGTCTCCTTTGAATAGCAGGTAAAATTGTGAGCGGTGTATTAGAGAGACATGGCACAAATGCCATAACATGACTATTTGCTTTCGTTGTTCCATAAAGATTAGCATCCAAGATGAAGGAGATTGATCTACTGGATCTTGCATACTGGCTCTTTGATCACTTCCCTCCATTTCCAACACCTGATTGATTTCTCACACAAAAGAAAACAAGCATGAAAATTCAAATAGATACAGATCATTAAAATATAAGTTTTAATATTGGCATCATGATCTATGTTACTTCAAATTTCACCTTTGGGCACGTACCCATCTCCAACACTCAAGCATATAAGAATATGAAATTCGTACCCAATGTCCCGAGTACCGACTTACACTTCTCCTATAAGAGGTAAAAACAGGAAAATAACTATGATAAAGTGTAGGAAAGACTATGCAAGAAGAATTAAATAGTATTTATGAATTTTAAGCCTCAATATTACTCAAACACCTCTATCCCTTTACACTCTCAAGTATTCTAAATTTATAACTCTTAAAGATGTATCCCGCACACGTTATGGCTCACAAGTCCAAATATTTCAGTTAATAAAAGTATTACATTTGAATATGTACTCGTGTCCTATGACCAGAAGTAGTCCATAACTGTGCAACATCATGTTTATTAGTCTGAAACTTTCACCCCTAACAAACTTGACCAGTAATTACTACTGCTAACATACTGAGGGGATTTCACATGCAAATATCCAAAAATATCAAATATGTAATGCTAGAACCAACAAAAGTTAAATGGAGTACATAGAATTTGCACCTGACAAACCAGAAGTTGCTTTTGATATTGAAGCTTGGCAACTCTTTCCTTCAGTTCACTTGCATAAGCCTTAATATTACGCATACTCTCCTCAAACGCGGTATTAAACTTTTGCTGCACTTTTTTTACATTAAAGGAGGATTTCCCTCTAACATGAGTGTTCTCCCTAGAGGCAACAGAAGTGGCTTGAGGGGTACTTCTGCCTGAATTTGACAAACTATCACTGGTTGGCCCCTTGTTTTCTGCTATCGTATTCTCAATTGAAGAGAGAGGGGAACATGGAGCCCTCATAAAGTTAGGCATGTTGGGGCTTTTATTTAGGTTGAAGGGGATACCCTTGATCCTCTTAGATTGTGTCTTTGACTCTCTGGAATCATCACTATTGGCGAGGGTAGAAACCAGTCTATCAACAGAATTCTGGACATTCTCAAGTTTCTTTTCCAAAGATTCAATATTTTGCCCTTGTGTGTCCAATCGATTAATCTCGTCCATCAGATTCGCTCCATCCCTTACAACTTCTTCAGGTATGGAGTTTAATACTTGCATGTTTTTAATCTCGGAAAGCAGTTTTGCAACGTTTTCAGCTGCATCTTGTGTCCCCAGCCTGTCAGATGCAACTTCCTTTTGAAGAACATCAAGAGCTTTATTTGCTTCTTCACCAAGTTGTCTTTGAAGCACTTCAAGTTTCCGTATTTCTTGCACCAAGAATGTTGGGTCTGTGGAAGTAACTGATTGCCTAAGCATCGACTGTCTTCTGGCTCTATTTGTCTCTGGTGTTTTAGATGTTTCGCCTAATATTGTGTCTGTTGGATAATCAAGACACTTTCTTACTCGATGAGTTGGGCTGGATTGGTTTTCTCCCTAGAATGCAACGTGAATGAGTAAAAAGACAATGACAATTGACAGACAAATATACGGAAATAAAATTTGAAAGTAACATGCTAAATGCTTACCCTCTTTTCTTTGCGAGCACTTCTTTCTAGTTCAAGTTGAGTCAATGCAAGATCTCTTTGGCGCTCGACCTAAAAATGTCGACAATACCTTCATTCATCAATTCAATGGGAAATTCTCTGTCTCTCTCTCTTCCGACTATGACAGAAAAAAATCTCCACCCTCCAGAGTGTCCTTTTGGGGAATAATTCATAGTTTGAAAAAGCTAATAAACATTCATTAACTACCAAGACGTATACCGTTTCGATTTTTGTGTCTTTCTCATCCAGCAATGCCCTTAAAGCTGAGATTTTCGTGTCTTTCTCATCCAGCATTGCCCTTAAAGCTGATGAAGACACAGGTTCCGGACTTTGCAGCTCAGCTTCTAATCTGGCAACTTCCAGCTGTAAATTCTTAACCAACTGGTGGTTTGAAACAACCTGCGCACAGAAGACATTTACTACTTAGAAAAAAGACCTTTGGAATCAAAAACATGATTCAGAGCATAGAGATTAAACTGTCAAAATTAAGAATTTCTTTACCAAATACCAGCTCTAGGTTCTGTCAGCACTTCAATGAATACAGCAAATAATTTATTAAACTGTCTACGCTTCTTATACTATGAAATAGCAATCGGCTGACAGAAATATCGATGCAATTTTCACTATGGTTCACCTAGAAACAAACTGTTTTTATCATACTCAATTGTTCTTCAATTTTGTAATGTGATGAATGAAGGACATAGTTCATTGACTATGTATCTTATATGTGCAAAAGCTATCGATTGATGAAACTACCAACGCGATTTTCATTATGGATATCTAGAAAAAAAAATTAGATTTGAAACCCCAGTATAAGACCGCCTACATCCACCATCTCATCCTTCCATAAGCAGGAGCTTTGATTGATGGAAAAATGATGTTGTGGAGCAGAACAACGAAAAGGCCTCAAAATGCTAAAGGTAGGTAAGATGAATCAAAATTATTTCTGAAAGTAGCAGTTCCTTAAGAAATGTCTTACCATGTTCACTCGGGCAGTGTTTGTAACTTCCTTTGCACTAGTTGCGAATAGTAGTGTGTTGCGTGATGGCTCAACATGACTCAATGCAGGACTTAAAGTACATATAATTGCAGTCCTTGCATTCCCCCCAAGCGAAGTCTGAAGTATTCGTGTGAGCTTGGATTCCCTGTATGGTATGTGTCCGGTTCTTTTCCCAGCGCTGAAATGGGAGAGTAGAACTATTTACCAGACATACACTATCCCTATTCAATAATATATGCCATGAATGTGTGTGTTAAACGTGATTAACTACCCGCCTATACAACAATGACATTAACTAATATATGCCATGAATGTGTGTATTAAACGTGATTAACTACCCGCCTATACAACAATGACATTAACTAATTTAGCCAGTGCCTAAAAGGCTTCCTTCCGCCTATGCCTATGACCTATGGTGGGTTAAGACAGCCAAACGTAAACGAATGTGAATCTTGAATGTGGCAAAGTACCATCCAACGTTTTAATCCCTCCTTACATGAATAAACATCTTGATTTGTGTAAACAAGATTATGGAACATAGTAAGATGTGATGAAAATGGAAGTTAACGACAGATGTGGAGCCAAGGAGTTTATTCATGGACAAGGTTAAAAAAGAAAAAGCTAGACGTGGCCCGTGGGTCTGTTTTTCTACAAAGCGAAAGCACATAATGAACGGGGCAACTAATATATGTCAATGTTTTTTAGAGGACTCCGATAATAGGGTCATAAAATGTCCAGCTTCGAGCCATCTTGAGTTGGCCACATAAAAACTACAGCCATAACAAACACTCACCTCAGTTTTCTGATGACTTGTGTAAGTGTCAACAAACTGCGATTTATGTGACGTCCTTCCTTCAATCTCAGGCCAACACTTTTTGTCTGAGAGGCACGCTCACTCCCAGCTAAGTCTACAAGATTCTGCGATATTTGGTTTCTTTTAGAAATAGCATATTGCAGCTGCTGGGAAGCATACTAACAATAAAGTAAGAGACGTACCAAACTTGCAATGAAAGACTTGACACAGCCTGAACTTTCCTTGAGACGACTCTCAATAGTCTATCAAATTAAAACATTTACAACAGAGAGTAAGATAATTTAGAAAAGGTAGGGTTTACAAAGTTGTACTGGAATATTATCGTATCACCTTAAAGGATGAATTACAAAAGTGTAACATGTGTAGAATCCAAACAAAGGATTTAGCATTTTAGCCTACTACTTCGTATGCAGCAAAGCACAATAGCTAATAAGTTCCTTTTTATCAACTTTTCTTGGCAAGGCCGGGCCAGATACAGATTCATACAACATAAACTCCATAAGGGAACATTACCAGTCTTATAATCTGATGTGATCTTGAACTTTTATCATTTAGAGCTGTTTCCCCTACTTGTCTTTGAGCTGCAAAGTCAGAAATTTGTGTGTTAGTTGAGTTAATTTCTGAGTCCAGTGCTAAAAGATGCAGTACATGAATGCTCCAATCAACCGTATTTTTAAGCACTATTCTCTAAAACAAAAAATGAGTACAAGAACTGCATTTTTGCACAGTGAAAAATACTACTCCGTTTTTTTTTTTAAAAACATAAAAAATACTACATTATGCAGTGTCTCAATGGTTTTGGTATATGACAAGTAAGGCAGTCGCATGTACGCAACTTTTATTTGTGTTAACACAGAGAGGCTATTTTTTGATTATACGTAACAAACCGTGTCCTCTGCATCATTGACTGTGACTTCTTAGTATAAGAAGCATGGAGAGCGTAATAAGTCATTTCAGCAGAGAAAGACTAGCTGAGTATAAAGTGTCCTCATCTCATAAATAAATTGACAAAGCAATGCGATTATATAAATGATTTCTGGATTAGCAATGACAGTGAAAGAAAAGAGACATAGCTTCATAGCTTACTTCAACATTTGGGCCATAGCTTATACACAATATGAGGGACCACATTAGATTAAAAGAAAAGCCTGACAGTAAACTGCGTTGCTAATCATCGCATAAGATATTGGTCAAATATTCACATGTGTCCTCGTATGTGACGATAAATGGAATGCTGATTAGGAACCATAGGAGGAAAATGGGTGTAAAACCTACTTCGACCATAATTAATAAGCCATTTGCATAGCTAATCACTCTCCTCAAATGTGTAATTGTAAATACTTTCTTCAGTTTCGTGTATTCAGACTTATAAGCATATCTAGATTGACAATATTTCCATGAAAATTGCGCTGCAGTTAGAAAGTAAGATGCAAACCTTCACAAACACCAATCAAGTGCTTCAGATGCTGACTGTCTTTCGCAACCTCTTCAACAAGCTTTTCAACAATGGTTCCTTTCTGCAGTGAAGGAAAAAAAATCATATTTCTTTATACGAAGGTGACACATATAAGTTCCGTAGTTGTATAATTTATAAACAAATACCTCCGGGTCATCTAAAAGTCGAAGTGGGCCAGAGCTCCGATTAAGAAGGTCTACGACAGTCTCGTTGTAGATCTCCAACGCTGAGATTTTTAGTGCA
Source organism: Silene coronaria (assembly GCA_028566215.1). Taxonomy (NCBI): domain Eukaryota; kingdom Viridiplantae; phylum Streptophyta; class Magnoliopsida; order Caryophyllales; family Caryophyllaceae; genus Silene; species Silene coronaria. The sequence goes on from JAOWBH010178962.1 coordinate 7,679, forward strand.
AAATCCCTTTGACGATTCTGCAAACAACAAATAACAGAGGAAAGACAAGCATCTAAATCAGCACCCTTAACCAATCTAGTCATTTACGCTGCAAACCAGATATCTATCCCTTAATACTCACATTGAGCAGTGTAATAACAAACACACATTGCAAAAAAGAATCACGACAATGAAGCTTACATTTCTCATATGCGCATAGATGTCTTCAATCGCAAGTTCAGTAATCCCTCTCATGGTATATGTTTTACCACTGCTAGTCTGCCCATAAGCAAATATTGTCGCTGAAAGAAGAGTAACTCAAATGAAATATTTAATGTTGACTACATAAATCTATCAATCAAAGAAAAACATTATTTATTCAATTAAGCATATGTTTACCATTGATTCCAGTAAGAGCAGATAATGCAACATCCTTAGCCCCTTCTGTATACACCTTTGCTGTCACACAAGTTTGACCGAAAACTCTATCTGCCATAACAAAACAGTTTCAGAAGTCAAGATTACAACCAGGGTTAACTCGTACTACCTCCATCCCATTTATATTATCCCCTTCTAACATTAATGCTCAATTTGGACTGGAACCTCTCATTTGATTTAGCCAAACAACTACGGAGTATATATTTTTGTATATTTTTGTATTACCGTGAGGAATAGCATCAAAGTTAACTACCAAATCTCAACTGAGACAATATAAAGGGGGATGGAAGGAGTATCATTCGCTTATTCCTGATTAACTCACAGCCATACCAAAGGAAAATGATGAAGAGGGCTTCTCATCCTTTGGATTCTTGAACACCACAGTATGATCATCAGGGCATTCCCAGGAAATTAAATCATACAACGCACATTCCCTTGTACTTAATGGCCGCACTCGAACAGTCACCAGTATCTTCTCCTCCCGAACCTTAGTACCCCCTGGAGTAGTAGTATGCACTGCCCGGATCTTCGACAACGGGGTGACTGGTTCTCCCATTGTCAATCCCCAAACTCAATTCCCACTGCATACAACCAATCATTTCCTTAAGCACTTATCAGGGTAATCAAACGAGCACACGGTTTTACATCACACAACGTCAAATAACAAACTTTATGCCAAATGATCAATTGGGTACAAGAGATTAACCAAACCCTTATACATTTTTTTTTCCAATTTACAAACTTTATGCTAAATGATCAACAGGGTACAAGAAATTCACCAAACCCTAATACATTTTTTTCCAAATTGCAAACTTTACGCTAAATGATCAATTGGGTACAAGAAATTAACCAAGCCCTAATGCATTTTTACCCAATCGCAACTACCCATTACAGAATTACAGCAGTTTAAGACGTTCTGACGTCTGACATTCAATCTTTCACTAGTTTTAAAAGAGCAAAATCAATAAAAAATAAAAAGAACAATAATTTGATAAAAGTTTATGGTAAATGATGAACTGGGTAAAAGGGCATTTATTTAAATGATAAAAGGAAACTTGTATAGACAGTGTACCATGTAGTCCATGTTATTGTACACCAAACCCAATTAGAATACTCGATTTGACACCACGTTATCGTACGCGGGTGTACCCAATAACATTTTTTATTGTAGTTACAGCAATCTTTTAGCAGTACCAGGAAATGACAGAAATAGAAATTACAGAGTGATGATCAAGTACAGTATATCAAGAAATTCCGAAGAATTTAAACACAGAAAATGTTGGAAAATAATAAATAATGCATATACTCCATAGAATTTTAGGATAAAGATAAGTTGCTAAAATTAAGTCCAACAAAAATCACCTGAAAATGATGGGAGAAAAATGGGCTTTTTGGTTCTTGCTGTGTGAATTTGAAAGGAATGAAATTGCTGAATTCTTGGATTTCTTTCCTTACAGAGAGCACAAGAGTGAGGGGAATTTTGGGAAAGAAGAATAAAAAATTGGAATTTAATTTTAGAGAAGGAATTGTTTGGAATTATGAGAGAAATTATGAAAGTTAACGGCTAGTTCGTGCCTCTTTAACAAGTAATGTTGAATGTTGCAGCAAGTAAAACGGCAGTATATATTCTTAATTTCTTAGTTGAAAAAAAAAATAGACGTCGTTTCTTTCAAATCATAATCCGTACTTTTTAATTTATCAAATTCTTTAGTATTGTACTCCTATTGTAGTTCGATTTAAAAATAATTTTAAATTTCGCATTAAAAATTAATAATGAAACTTTTTTTTTTAGGTTATTTAGTTTGTTTTAAGGCGTACGTGAGGTTCTCTTATAGTGTACATATATGAAAGGTTGGTGTTGATGGGAGAAGGAATAACATTGTTGGTGGTGTGGTGTCGGAAAAGATCGATATAGGGGAGATTGGAGAGGCATCGTGGATTTTAGGTGTGGTTCGTCGAATTGGCACGAGGGGTATTGGTAATTGTGGGTGAGTGGAGGCGGTGATGGGTCAATGGTGGTGAACGCACGAAATGGTGAAATGGTGATGTTCCCCAGGGGAGGGT
>JAOWBH010178973.1:0-10158 GCA_028566215.1 Silene coronaria
TGACAGGTTGCAGGTCGGTGCTACTTGGGGTTTTGAGACGAGTGAGCTAGCGAGCGTTGTACTTACAACGATTGACCATATTCGTTGTAGTGTAGATTTATGCATAGTATCGTAGTTGATTTTCATTGAGGGATTGATATCCCGAATATTTACTTATGTTGTATTTTGTATAAAAGCTTTCTTAAAATTAAGTTTTGGTTTTACAATTAGTGACTTTGCGGTTTTAAGATCAAAGTTTTTAAAATCTTGCATTTTCCGCTGCAATATTCATATTTACTTTATCGTATAAATGCGGGAGTTCACAACAAGGGTTGTTGCGTGCGTCTGCTCTTAGTGCGTTTATGTTTCTGGTCTCTCTTCGCTCCACACGACATAGGTGTTTTAGGTATCATTAATCGACTAATAGTTTGTATTTTCACCTGATCAGTTATGTATTATCCCTATTACTACTATTTTGTTTTTTTCTAATTTATTTCTCAAATTTTATGCTTTCAAATCTCGTTTTGGCACTTATATGATGTATGTTCATTTAATCATTTGTAATTTGTTTTATTCATCTTGTATTCTATTCACATGTAAAGAATGTAAATCTCCTACTTTGACTTAATAATTCTAATTGTTATCACCGACATAGTAAATATTTTCATGTTAAGATTAAAAAATTGGATGTTGCATAGCATGCATTTAGTTAATATAATCAATGTAGATAACAATCCAAATCATTAGTAGTGGGCACTACCGAGGTGGGCGGGATTTGGTGTTTGATTAAAGAACTTCCAATATGTACCATCATCCCTTACTTGTAATCTCTGTTAACATCCATGTTCGCGGGCATTACGAGAGTCGTATATTCCCATTCGCGATTTTCTTAGTCCGTCTTATGTAGCATTCCTAGGCTCTTAGCCAACCCAATTCGACCAATCGTCCCGTCTCGATGTCGCAAATTCTTATTTGTTCCTAGTAGATGGATAACAATTGATGTCAACCACACCGTGATGCATACTCATGTTTTTATCAAGAACTTTCACTACTCGCGCAAATGGAACTTGGAACCGACCATACTTTTGTTTGGTACAGATTCTCCACCAAGCTTTGATTGCTTGGTGTGGAAAACATCCTATTAAACCAAAACTCATTACAAGAACTTTGCATACTGTAGATACTCGTATCTGTCTATATTGGAATTTTTAGAATTCCCGCCAAATACCCAATGATGACCGGACACATGTATTTTCATTGACACCGCTCATTTAATAGAACTTGTTTTATGATGTGAAGCGGGAATTAGTTGAGGGTCTTTTAATTTAAATGAAATTTAAATTATTTGAATTTTGAAATAATTTTATGAGATTTTTAATATTAAGCTTTTATAATTTGTGAAATAAATGAAATTTAGTTCATCGTTTTTCCGTTTTCAATTTTAATATGATATTTTTAAACTTTTATTTATAATTCTTAGCAAATGAATTAATAAAAGTCTTTTATTTGGATTAATTTGAAGTTACGTTTTGATTTGAAAAATGAAGTTTTAATTCTAATACGGCTTTATGTTTATCGCTTTATTTTCATTTGAAAAACTATGATCTAGAGCGGTTTTTGAACCCGTTTTTGGAGCAATTTTTTAGCTCATTTTTTTTTGTGATTTTGGGATCAATTTTTTAGGAAGCTTCAGCCCAATCCTTCCTCCATGTGATCCTGTGTTCAAACACCCATGCAAGCCCATTTTCCCTCCCCTTTTCCTCTTTTTTTTCCACGCACAAACCAGCCACACTCCACCCTACCCCATGTACTCCAGCCCCCAATTCGACATCAAAACAGCCCCATTTCGACACTAATTCAACCCAACTTCCTCACCACACTTAGCCCGCGTACGAACCTCTTAAACCATACCTATAACCATGCTTGAACCTGCCCAAAACTGAACCCAAACACACAAGTTCACTCCCTATTTTACGCACCCCAAACAGGGCATGATGAACTCGTGCTGCAAACGCGCAACCGAAGCCTCTCATTAGCCCGTGTTCATGCCCATCTCCTTACTCATATTCCCTACCTTAATTACCAAGCAAAACCCTTCCCAAAGCCTCCCCAAATCTCAAATTTAGTTGCCAAAAACGAAACAATATCTCTCCATTATCCTTTCCAAAACCATTTCCAACATCATTTCATGCCATATCTCGTTCTTGTACATTGCTCCCACTCTCTCTATCCATGTGAACACACATTTAAGAGAACGAGTTTTAACCTAGCATCCTCTCATCATACCTTAGGTAAAAAAGCTCCCCTGATATTCTTTCATACCCATAAAAGCAGCACTAAGTTTACAAAAAAGAATAGACGAAGATTAAAGCATTGACTTACTCAGCTCCCTTGTTCGTGTTTTCTCGGTTGTGGACAGCCCCTGTTCTCGCTTTTTTCTAAGTCGTTTTTGCTTATGTTTTTTTTGTTATAGATAGAATCCATTAATTCTAAGGATTCCTGAAATTCTTTTAAAACGAAAATCCGTCGAGTCACAATCACGTTTTGAAAATCGTTGCACGAAGTGAAAAACCGCAACTTTGAAATTGTTATTTTGAAATTGTTTAATTGTTTGAAAATTTAAATTTCTTGAAAACCGTCGGAGAATCTATCGATGAGTATTTAACATGCTTTAGAATTGCTAAGATTCAATGCCATCTGAATTTGTCTGAAAGACAACTCATAAGAATTGCTCAAGACGGTTTAGTTATTCCTTTCAGGAAACACTTTGATGGAATTATATTTATGGAATGTTATGGAAGTGACAGAACCAGTTACCAAGTATGAACAAGTGTTGAGCGAGGAAAGCCAGCAAAAACCTAGAGCGTTCAATTATGTGAACATTGAAGAAGAGGAAGAATACTACGAATTTAATTTGGCATAGATTCCAAACGGGCCTCCTTTTCAATGTGCATCGCTGGAAAAGAAAGAAATTTCTGCCCAGTAGAGACTTGAAAAATACTAAGAAAATACTTTATATCTTTGATATATTAAAAGGGAAGATCACTTTGCTCCCAACGGATGAAGAAGCATTGGATCTTGTGGACAAAGAAAAGGTCTAAGAAGCCCTGAAAGGGAAACCTCACAATAATGATGAGGGTTCGAGTTCGAAAACTTACAAAGAAGTTTGGAGACTGGCCCTAGTTATGCGAAACTTTTCCAATGCATAAAGAATTTGCGAAGGGGCTTTTGCTTTGGATGTGCTGACAGGTTGCATTTTGAGTTGGTGATACTCTAGGCTACTCCAAACGATCCAAAACGGGTCCCAGCATATCAACGAAAGGTTATTAAGAGAACAAGGGACCTCGATACAGTGGGTCCTAGCAAAGGACCAAAAGGGATGCAAGCTTTTGGAACGGTAAGAAAGCCACTTGAGGGTTTAAAAATCAACATAATCCTCCCGGAGGAGGGAGAGTTACCAAAACACAAAAGAAGAAGAGCGTTATGGCCTTGGCAGCAAACAATAGAGCTAAAGTGGAAATGCAGCTCATATAAGAGGCTATGTTGGTTGATATCAAGGTCCAGGAGGAGACTTCGAAAAAGATGGTCATTGATATCAGTGTCGAGGCGCTCGTCGATGCGATTGACAAACCGAGTGACCGGGTCATGGGTACTGATAAGGAAGATGAGAATTTAGGGTAATTTTCAGATTAAGAGTTGGACTTGTTGGTGAATGATGAGGACCTACAACAACCAATTCAATTTGGGATGCTAGACCAAGAGGCAATGGAGTGTATGATGGTTACAATGCTACCAAAGGAATTTAGCGCCGAAGGTATCTTATCCATTAATCCATATGTATCAGAGTCTGGTATTTCTAGATGTTTAATTGCTAGCAATTTCACACGTAACAATGCTTTGGATAGAGACCTAATTGATCAAGAAGTTAGCAGCATTATTAAGGCTTTGTTTGTTCTAAGGGGGTGTGGATAATGAACATTGTAAACCTTTATACATTAAAGTCATACTAGAGAACAAGGTGGTCAATTGAGTCTTAATTGATTATGGAGCTACTACTAATATTGTTTCAATCACCATCTTGCAATTAGTTGGTAAAACTGAAAAAGACATAACACCCTGTAAAGTGTCAGTGACAAGTTTTGCTGGCACTACAGAATGTTGTGAAGGTACTATTTCACTAGAAATTAAGGTAGGGACATGTACTATAACAATGTCTTTTTACATGGTTAAAAGTATAACTACTTATAATGTATTGTTAGGAAGAAGCTGGCTTCACAAAACTTACATTGTTCCATCTTCTCTGCATCGATTATTGATATTGTGGAATAGGAAGAAGTATGAAATAATTTATGCTGATGTTCCAACTGTTAAGGTTAACATGACTAACAAAAAAATTGGCCTTAAGAAACAAATGTTGCTGCCAAGGATCGAAGCTCTTGATCAATGACAGCTGGTAGATTATGAAGAGCGCAAATCTTCAACAAGTTCAATGAAATTCGGATAGAAGAATTTGAGGATGTTCAAGATGAAGATCCATTAGCAGAAGGATGCGTTCAAGAAATGAGCTTGCTTCCATTTAATTACTAGAAAGTAGTAATTATGATGTATTTTCTTTTCTTAAAACTTTGTAATGACTCTTGAATTCAATAAAATTTTACTTTTTCGAATGATAAATGTACTATAGAAATAGTTGATATACCATGTCCTGATAAATATAGACATGATAATTTAGATGTACCTTTAACATGGGTAGAAAGATCATGGTTACAAAATGACGACATTTGAAAGGACTCACATGATCCTTTAGCAGAGGTCAATTTGGGAACTGGAGTAGCGCCCAGATTTACATATATGAGTAAAGTTATCTCTTAACGAAAAAGAGGCTATGAAAGCAATCTTATTCGAGTTCAAAGATTGTTTTGCTTGGGAACATCGTGAAATGTCTGGCGTGGATATGAACATTGTTAGACATCGATTACCAATTAAACCCGGTTGGAAACCTGTTATCCAACAGCCAAGACGAATGTCACCTGAAGTCATTCAGGCTGTGAAGTATGTGGTTGGAAAGCTTTTAAAGGCTAAATTTATCCATCTGATAAGATATGTGGAATAGATTCCTAACATCGTCCCAGGTATTAAGAAAAATAGGAAAATAAGGGTGTGCATTGCTTTTCGAGATTTAAATAAAGACACTCATAAAGATGAATATCCAATGTCTATGGCAGATATACTTATTGATGCTACCTCAAGGCATAAATATCTTACCTTTATTGACGGGTATGTGGGGTATTACAAATTAAAATAGAGGAACAAGACTATTATAAGATAGTATTTCGATGCCCTAGTTCGCTAGGGAAATTTGAATGGATTGTCATGCCCTTTGGTTTGAAAAATGCATGCGCTACTTATCAAAGAGCTATGAATTGTATTTTTCATGACTTAATTGGTGATTCAATGGCGATTTACATTGATGATATTGTTGGCAAATATAATGAATTCGAACAACATTTATTCCATCTTAGGCAAGCATTCTAAAGAATGCGGAAATACAATATTAAGATGAATCCTCTGAAATGTGCTTTTGGAGTTAGTGCTGGGAATTTCCTAATATTCTTGATCCATCAGCGAGGGATTGAGATTGATAGAAATAAGCCTAAAGCTGTCATTAATGCAAAACCACTTTCTAATAAAACGAAATTACAATGGTTATTGGGGCAAGTCAACTATGTTATGCGTTTCATTGCTAAACTTGCTGGACAGACCAAAATCTTTTCACCTTTGTTGCGTTTGAATAAGGAAGAATCCTTTGTTTAGAACGCTAGCCACTAGGACGCTTTTAATCAGGTAAAGAAATATTTGGTTAACCCACTGGTTTTGATCTCACCAAAGTCGGGTAAAACCTTAAGGTTATACATGTCAGTTGCAGACCAGTCAATCGGTTGTATGTTGTCACAAAAAGACGACCAAGGGTTTGAGCAAGTGGTTTTTTATTTATGTCGTATTCTTCAGGAGATGGAGCAGCGCTATGCCTAACTAGAGAAGACATGTTTGAGCCTATATGATGCTTTTGAGAAGTTAAGACATTATTTCATGGCACATATTATTAGAATTATGTCGGCGCTGGACGTGATGAAACATATGTAATCACAACCTTTGCTAAAAGGAAGTCTGAGCAAATATATTGTTCACTTGCTTTAATTTGACTTAGTTTACATCCTTCAAAGGGCTATGAAAGGACAAGTTTTAGCCGATTTCCTGGTGGAACACCCATTTTTTGAAAAATAAACGGGTGATCATAAGAATGTCACGCCATGGGAAATGTACTTTGATGGTTCGTATACATCAGAGGGATCAGGCGTTGGCGTTTTCATTATTTTTCCATCAGAGAAACAGTGGAAACTAGCAGTTGCGCTACACGTTAGTGGGAATAATAATAAGGTACAATATGAAGCTCTTCTTGTTGGATTAAGAAAGTTGACTGAACAAGGATCCTTAAATGTGAAGCTCTTTGGCGATTCTCAACTTGTGATAAACCAAGTGAATGGTTTGTTAAAATGCAAATCTATGCCATTATCTAAATACCTTTAGGAAATGGAAAACTTATTCCAACACTTCCGGAAAATTTAATGTGTACACGTTTTAAGAGATCGGAATGCAATGGCTAATAAATTGGCTCAGTTTGCATCTGGATATAATTTGAATGGTGTTGATGATTTACGCCATGTTGATCGCTTCGAACAGGATTTCTTATTTAAGGATGTTCCTTTTACAACAGAAATTTGTTGGGTGGATATCTTAGATAAACCTTTAGACTGGCGTGATGATATTATAAGTGTTTTTAAAAGTCCACCGCATAAATGGCTTAACCCAAAGCTTTGGAAACAAGCTTTTGGATATTTCTTGATTGATGACGTTCTATATAAGAAGGACCAACAAGGGATATTACTAAAATGTCTCGATGCTGATAATGCGTTGTTAGTTATGGCTGAAGTCCATGAAAGAGTTTTGTGACGCTCATCTGTTTGGGCCTAAAATGAGATGTTTAATCCATCGCCATGGATTCTTTTGGCCTTCTATCCTGAAAAATTGCGTGACATATGCAAAAAGGTGCAATGCAGGTCCGGGTTATGGTCAGATCAGTAGGGCTCCTTCCTATGACTTAAAACCTATTGTTAAGCCATAGCCATTCAGTGGATGGGCAATGGATATGATAGGAAAGATTACTCCGCCATCTTCTAGTAGTCATCGCTATGTGGTAGTTATTACCTATTACATTACTAAATGGGTGGAGGCTAAACCATTTAAAACTGTCAAAACACAGGATTTGGTAGACTTTTTAAAGGAGTTTATTTTCATATGCTTTGGAGTACCTGAAAGCATAACAGTGGATCAAGCGCCTGTACGTAAGGGACCAGCGATGCAAGAATTTACTACACAATACAGTGTAAAGTTGATTCATTCTACCCCATATTATGCTAAAGCAAATGGGCAGGCAAAATTAACTAACAAACTAATCAATATAGGAATTTCGAAAATGATTTATGATAAAGCAAGACGTTGGCATGACAAGTTGCTCGATACCTTATGAGCTTATAGAACTTCGGGGGGGGAGGGGGTAAAGGTTATACTCCTTATCAGTTGCTCTATGGTCATGATGTAGTGATTTCTGCAAAGGTTAACGTTGAATATACTCAGATTTCATACCAAAATTCATTGGATTTGGATTCTTATAATGAATCTATGAACATAGCTAATTTGGATGTTGAACATTTAAGAGAAAAAGCATTAAGCAATCTTGTAAAGAATAACATTAGAACAGCTAAGGCGTATAATGCGCTTGTGAAAGCTAAATCCTTTCGTGAGGGAGTTGGTTAGGAAAGTGAAGTTGCCTCAGGGGCATAGAGATCACATCTATGGTAAATGGTCAACCAAATGGGAAGGACCATTTAAGATTGCTAAGATTCTATCAGGAAATGCGTATAGTCGACATAATTTTGATGGAACACTGCATAAAATCAATACAAATGGCCAATTTTTAAAGTTCTATCACCCAACTATTTGGGAAAAGTACGCAACAAACATTAAAATGAAATATCCAGAGTTTTGGGATAACATGAGGGACTTACAATGATTCAGTAAAATCATCCCTTAGTCTCATAATCTCCTGAAAAAGGGATTGAGTACGAGAATCCTATGAATCCTTTATGGCAATTGGTTGCTCTTGAGTGGAAGTTGTGCGTTGTTGGCTATCTTCAATTTAGACCTTAATCAGGTGAACTGGTTGGCCAAGAGAGGAAGAAAGCTCTCACCTCTGGGCAGAGCTTGGCGTTGGGCCTTCATTCCTCGAAGGATCCTTTTAGCTTCCTTAATCTTACGATCGAGTTCTTCGATTTGGTGCTCATATTGACATTGAGTGTCATAGGCGGAAGATACTTGATGACACAAAGGGTCTGAACATATAAACTATCAGCGTAAAGTTGATTGTTCAGAGTTTCATACCTTTCAAAGTCACTCAAGGCCTAGGCCTGAAGTTGGCTGATCCTTTCAACATGGCTTTGAATATGGCCATGAAAAGGAGAAGAGCTTCTTAAGGGTTGACATAAATTATGGATATGCTGCAGCAATTCCATATTTGTTGGCCATTGAGCCAGGCATTCTAGTTTGGCAATAATTGGGAATGAAGGTGGAGAACTTATTACGGTGTTCACCATAAGTGATTGCTTGAGCTATGATAACACCAACGGTGTCAGCCCCTTGAGAGGATTCTCTTGGGGTACCTTTGTGGGGAGACAGGGTTTGCATAATCTTTGAATATCTAAAAGAGCTTTCCTCCGAAGACCGGATTATAAGTTGAAAGCTTTGAGTCTCAGGTGTTGCTTGTTCAGAGATCTGGATAACGGCATTTTGAGTTTGGGGTTGGGAGACTATCACGCTTGTCTTTATATTCTCCTGGGAAGAACACTTATTTTGATCAATAGGTTTAGGAGTCGATATACTAGAAGCGACAGATCCTTAGTTTAGGGAAGTTTTCTCTGGTTTTTCTTTTGCTGAAATGTAAGTAATGATATAAATCACGAAAAGAAAACGTCCTAATTACACGGACCCAAAGCCTATCCATTAGACATGCTAGTGGGATCAAAACTAAACTCGGCCCAACAGCCTACAAAATAAAGGGACAATAAAATTCAAAAGGGGAATCTATTTCCTTTCAACAATCCCTAAGCTCCCTCACTCTCCTTCGACACCTTCACATTCTTTGTTTACAACTTAGGTTTTCCGGTCAGCTAAATGTTCCAGCCAACCCCGATCTCCATATTTGATCCAAGGATTCAATGCAACCCTGAATTGGGGGTTTGTTCACCTGGAGTCGTTTTGAGGAAACCTCAGTCACTTGATCATGATCTGAGATTTCTATGACTTGGGGGTAGTCCTATGTTGTTCATAAATCTCAACCACTTGTGAATGGGTGACTTGTGACCCTTCGGGCGCTGGTCTAACAATCTTGATCCTTATTGGAACGGCTCTAGAAAAAGAGGAGTTCCTACATTTTATGTTTAGAGGTTGTTCATCAAAGGTTTCGTTTGAATCCTCGTATTGAACTGAATCTTTCTGTAATACCACGCATCTTTATTATTGTGCACTCGACCGAGCAAGACAAGCCACTTGACCGAGTGGCCCTGCACTCAAGCGAGTGCGTTGACCGAGTGACCTTGGGGCAGACCTTCTGATTTTTCTTCCACTCGGCCGAGTGACTTGTGACGCTCGATCGAGTGAGGGTGGAACTTGATCGAGTGCTCTATGCCGAACCTGTTTTTCACGTGTTGGGCTTGGCGTTTTGGGCTTCACTACATAAGCCCCCAAATCAGTTTTCCTCTTTAATTTTAAACCTTAAACCTTCTCTCTACCCCCCTCTCTAAAACTCTTCTAAAACCTTCCTCCATAGATGCTAAGCTTGGAATTGAAGACGGTTCCCCTTTTTCTTGTTTATTTCACCTTGTAAGCTTAGATCTTTGTAATACCCCACCTACTAAAGAGCCTTCAGAAAGACTTTCTCTAGTCAGTGAGGGTGCCACAACATCGGTTGCCCGAGGTAGTGCATATTAAATAAACAATAAAAGAACATTTATTAAAGTTTAACCTTAGTAGATTACAAAAGAGTATAAAACCAAATCCAAAGCC
>JAOWBH010178984.1:0-10157 GCA_028566215.1 Silene coronaria
CTAGTTAAATGGTCGGCTTACCTCCCCCCCCCCCCCCCCCCCCCTTTACGGCTTTACCTCCTTACATGTTCTTATATGTATGTATTTCAGGTTCTATTTGCAAATATATTTTTTTCTCTCTCTGAATCACTCACTCACGCACATTGTCACACATTTCTTCTTTTCTCACTCACACCCTGACACATGAACTCACTAGTCATTTTTTCTTATACAATTTGTGACTGTGACAACTGTTCTGAATGGAGTACAAATTTTTGTTTCATTACAGGTTGGTTGGTGGGCTGGTTTTTCTGATGACAAGAGTGATCCGTATGGCTGTATAATTCGTATAAGTGCAGAGCATGGTAGATACGTGGCAAGAAGCTATAGTCCAAGGTATGCTGTTTCCTAACTTGATTAGCTGAGTCTGATATTAAGTGTTGCATCGAGCGCTTCCCTTGGAAACCCAATTTAGTCTGCAACAAAACATTCCGGTTTCAATTGTCTATATAGTTTAATATTAAGTTATATTCTTTGGACATTACAGTTTTCCTTACAATTTACTTTCAATGTCAAAGCTCTTCTTTCCCCCTAGCTCGTGTCTCAGCCCTCATGCTCTGTTCATGTTTCCATTCTGGATTTTTAATGTGTGATTACTGCAGTGTGGTCGATCAGTTTGTACTTTTGTTCACTTAATTAGGCGGGTTACCCTGGGGCAATAATGGTTAGCAGTGTTCGATAGTGAACGGCAAATGTATATTATCTTGAGGTGGGTGCTATGCTGTTGTTGCTAGTTGAATAACAGCTTTTATTATAGTATTATTTTTTAACAGCAAGTGATGGAAAATATCCTTGGACTCTAGGGTATGCTTTGCTCCCTGCTGGACATTGTTTGAACTACTCTATATACCTTTGTCTTTAACCATAGTTGCACAGTTTAGTAACATAGGTTCCTTTCAAGGCGTCATCTAATACTACATACAGTATATATTATCTTGAGGAGGGTGCAATGTTTTTTTTTTCCTTTTAAGTTATTGTTGTTGATTTCAGGCAGCTTGCTTCATCATTAACTGGTGCTCCCTTGTTTGAGATCTTTGTGACTTTGAACAGTAAAGGTGAATACAAACAACAGGTGATTTCTCTGAAATCAAATTTCCCCGTCTCTTGAAACTACTTTTTGCGTGTATAGGTCTTTGGATGCCTTAAATATAGACAACTGAATTGTCATGTTGGCTGCATTAAACACATATTTACATAAAGTCGACATTTTAGTTGTACTAATTATTGCATTCACAAGGATCCCTATTTTCTTAATATCCAGGCAGTATATTTGAAGCGAGAAGCTGTTTCTGATGCAGTCCCATCTATATTTCCAATGTCATCAGCTGCCGCTAGCAGTATAAAGTTGGGCCCTGGTGGTGGAAAAACTGATATCTTTGCTCCTGTTGTTGAGGACGATGAAGATAAAGATGATCCAGACACTACTGATGGATTCCCAGGATTTCAAAATGTGTTGCAAGATATGGTTCCGGGTGTGAGAGTCAAAGTATTTAAAGTAACAGCACCAGAAAAAGTTGACCAAGATTTAATATCTAAAGTGGTTGAACAGATAATAGAAGAAGATGACGACGATGATGATAAGGATTTTGAGGTTGAGCTAGATGGTGGAGATACTACGGATGTAGATGATGGGGTGCCTGGTGAAAGTGATGGAGAAAAGGATGAAAGTGAAATGGAAGCTGCTATTGGAGATATGGATATGGGTGATCTAAATGAAATCTCTGTTAAAGTGGTAGTTAAAGGCGCTGTAGAGAAACTATACAACACAGGGTCGTCTAGAGAACTAGTCCGTGTTCCTGCAAGTCTCAAGTCGAAGGGGCGCACATCGTTCTCTTTCTCTATCCCAAATAATGAAGATAAAGCTGATTCTCTTAACAAAGATAAGGTTTCAGCAAAACAAAAAGCTAAAACTAAAGGTCTACGTGGTGTCGAACATGTAATGTCCGACCTTGTGGGCCCTCTCAGTCGAGGAGAAAAAATTCCTATAAAGGTTAAATTTCGTTGCACCCTAAATTTTTTCTTCCAGAGATCATTTTCGTGGTTGCAAGGGCTATCGAGCATTACACAAGTCACTTAAAAGCTTGTAGATTTTCTTTATTATTACTTTAATTTTTCAAAAACTAAACTTCTTGGTAGTGATGTATTAAAATTTAAAACCCTGCAGGTTCTGAAGGATATAGGAGATCTGATTAGTGTCACCATAAGCCAAGCTCAGAATCGTCAACCGTTGTCTGGGTCTACAACATTTAGCCGTATCGATTTACCAGCATATCCAGACCCTCTAAATGGTGATTATTTTTCAAAGTGATTTGGTGCTGATAAGTTGGGCAAATTTGTTTTAGCTAGTTTGTTAGTTCTTTCTTTCTTAACATGATATTGTTATTTGCTTGAGAAAATGTTTTATTTGCTCAACCCACACTATGAAGATACTCATTACTCAGTATGTTTGCTTTTATAGGGCTTTATATTGGTTCGCATGGACCACACACCTCTGAAGTGATCCACTTAAAACGTAAATTTGGCCAATGGCAAGAGGAACGTGGCTCTAAAGGGCCTTCAGATCTCCGTTTCTATGAATATGTGGAGGCTGTAAAACTGACTGGTGATCCTTATGTCCCTGCTGGCCAGGTAATTTTTACATAAGTAATCAATCTTTAGATATAGGTACCTCTACCTTCAACAATGACTTCACAGTATGCCTTTAATTCATGGCCAACTGGCTTATGTGCAATTATTTTGACATCTGCGTGATACAAGTTCTAATGGTACCATCTCAATGTAGCCACAATTTGGCAGCAAAATCTTACCCCGAAGTCCCTGACGAATACTTGTATAGCATCGACCCTTTTGCTTCTAACATGTAGCTGATCATGTTCTTGAAATCCTCATATGCTTGACGCTATCTTCTAAGGTGTATGGGATAAGATATGGGTAGTTACATTTGGTAATCTTTAATTGGATTATACTGATTGAGAAAGAGTTGCCGTCTCGTTTATTCACATGTAAACAAACAAGCAAGAAAGTAAAGCCTTGTTTATTATTGATCCACAATGTGCAAATTTTACTGCTGCAGGTTGCATTTCGTGCAAAGATAGGGAAAGGATACCAGCTTCCTCACAAAGGAATAATTCCGGAAGAACTTGGAGTGGTGTGTCTGGATTTCAGTGGTCTAATACTTTTTGATTGTCTGCTCTGAGCAACTTTTGATTTCTTACAACTCCCATCTAATTTTGATGTGACAGGTTGCGCGATATAAGGGGCAAGGAAGGCTTGCTGAGCCAGGATTTAAAAAACCTCGGTGGGTTGATGGTGAACTGGTCATTCTCGATGGAAAGGTTATACATATAATTAGTTATCACTTTCTTTTGAATTCTTAATACTCCAGTCCTGTTGTAATCTCGCGTGAGTCTATTCTTAACTATTTTCCACTGAAATAATGCAGCATATTAAGTCAGGACCCGTAGTTGGATTTGTGTATTGGGATCCAAAATATCAGTTTTTGGTTTTCTTCAATCGTCTGAGGATCCATGATTAGATAGATTATCCCGTATATGGAAGCATGGCTCATTATTTCTTATGACAAAAAAGGTGAGATCGGATTTTTTTTTTGCTTTTACTTATTTAATTGGTGTGTTTCTATGGGACTTATCAAATAAAAAATCTGACTGACTAAATGCGAGTCTTGGGTGATATTGATCTTATTAACATGGGAGATAATCTTAATTCTTAATCCTTATGCATTTCCATTTAATTGTAATTTGTAAGGTGAGTCGGTATCACAAGGCAAATGACCAATGAGTTGAAGTATCATGTGTAAGACCGTCTCATACAAGTTTTTGTATCCATTGTCTTCAAGAACAAACAATGAATATCATGATTTGGTACCTTTTAGTGGAATTGTGCGCTTTTAAACGTCAATTTTACCTTGTTTGTATGATTCTTGTATCAACGGGCTATTATCATGAGAGGGTCTTGAATTTATTAGCTGGTGTCATGGTTGGTATTTACTGGCTATTATAAGTCAGGTCCTGTACCAAATATAATATAGTCAAATCTGATTACGGTCTCAACTGCAGGTAAAATTGGCTACTCCATATGTACCACATTCTCCATCTCCTTGACTACTTGGTTGTCCCTACTGTAAAACATTCTTTGGCAAGACCTGTTTTCTGCTGTGAGCGAGAAGATTGCTGTTGTGCCAGGATCCGAGTTAGTGTCATCAAGATGTCAATTTGTATGAGATGGAACTCATTGTGACAAAGTCCCAACTACTATTCTTATGTAAAAATTTCTCATTTGATAATGAGTATGAGTAATTGGGACCATGTCAAGTTCATACGGTTGCGTACGGAAATCTGTGTCCTAACAAATGACCCTGAAGCAATTTTGCCTTGTGATTGTATCTTATAGACCTTCGCATTCAGTTTTTTTCTGAGAAATTTTCACCCATCAATCTATGTATATTCTTACTAGCAAAAAGTCGGGACAGTTTTTCTGTAAATAATCATACAAGGGGTTTGGTTTTATTTTCATTTTAAGTAAGTGTCATGCCTGTGCCACTTGATGTGCCTTTCGATTGTACAAAACATTTCCTTTTATAGAGGTTATATTTTGTTCAATATCGTGCATTTGTGCCTAATGCCTACAACCATTATGAACGTATGCAAACTGAGCAAGTACGATTATAAAAGCGTGAGAATGATGGGCAGATTGTATAAATACTGAAACCGAATGGGAGAAACTCTTGTTAGGTCGTGCCTAATGCATGCAACCATTCGAGTTATGGACGTGCCTGATGCTTGTGATTGGGTCAGTATTCCTCAAATCAACGCTTAGTTATAAACAAAATAATTACTCGTAGGTGTTATGAAATACGGAGTATGTACTAAAAACACAAAATGAAGGACAACGATACTCCCTCTCATGCTCTATATTCTTCCCTATTTCCTAAAACGGATTATTCAGGTTTTGACGAGTTAGACCTATAACTCGGCAATGGAAACGAACTCAAGACCTATTGAGACCGTATATATTACTATTCAACAAACGATCGAATAATAACGGAATTTTAGTAAGCAAAGCAAACTGAATTTTCTTATAATTTCTGAATACCAAATACAATAAGTTGAAGGCTATAAATAGCCCCTCCAAAGACTACCGTTTTGGATAGTCAAAGACTACTAATGACACAATCAAAGCAAACTAATTATGGCCTTATTAATCCTAGTGATTAGGCCTACTAAATATAGCAATTAAACACCAAAATGAATGATAAAATAATACTACCTAAATGAGGCATTAACGCCCTTTATTGACTCAACAAATAATGTTGTAACTGTTCGTGTAGCAAACGACTAGCATCCAAGGTACGAAATCAAGCCTACGAACCGAACCAACGGACTTGACGCAACCTCGACCCTTATCGCCAATAAAAGATCATTGTCCATCGAACCATGAGTAGTATTAGCAGAGTCTTCAACCGTATCATCCCCTCCTCCTTCGAACGGAATTGACCTCAATTCGGCAAGCCCGTCATCGTCAATGTACGGGGACAAGTCTCCCACATTAAAAGTGGCGTGGACACCATATTCACCGGGCAACTCGACCTTATAAGCGTTATCATTTATACGAGCAATTACCTTAAATGGCCCATCGGACCTAGGCATGAGTTTGTTTTTCCGCTTACTTGGAAACCGTTCCTTCCTTAAATGAACCCAAACCAAATCTCCTCCTTCAAACATACGAGGCTTCCTATGCTTGTTTGCCTTCCGTTGGTAGGCGGCATTAATTTCCACAATACGATCACGAACTTGCTGGTGGAGCTTCATCATTGACTTAATCTTGGATTCAACGTCCTTATGGACTAGTTCTCCGCTAGGTAACGGAATTAAATCGAGAGGAGCATACGGGTTTAGTCCATAAACGACTTCAAAAGGAGACCGACCCGTAGCATAAGTAGGAGACCAGTTATAAGCGAACTCGGCATGAGCAAGCTTAATGTCCCAATCCTTTTGTGTCTTACTTACCAACCCACGCAATAAAGTACCCAAAGTTCGATTTGTTACCTCGGTTTGTCCTTCCGTTTGCGGATGATGCGACGTGCTAAACAAGAGTTTCGTAACCACCTTTCTCCACAAAGTATTCCAGAAATAGCTCAAAAATTTCGAATCACGGTCGGAAACAATTGTTTTGGGGATACCATGCAAACGAACCCAATTCCCTATAATATAAGTCCGCAACATTCAGAGCATCGTCGGTCTTGTGACAAGGAATAAAGTGTGCCATCTTCGAGAACCGATCCACTACTACCATAATAGCGTCCTTACCCCTTTGAGTGCGAGGTAAAGCAACAATAAAGTCCATAGAGACGTCCTCCCAAGGTCTCACAGGAATCGGTAATGGAGTATACGGACCCGGCTTGAACGAACTTTTAGTCACTTGGCAGGTTATACATTTTGTGACAAATTTCGTCACGTCCCCGAACATCTTAGGCCAAAAGAAATGCCCCTCAAAACCTCCATGGTTTTAGCTACACCGAAATGACCCGCCAACCCACCTCCATGAGCCTCACGTACCAACAATTCCCGAATTGGATGTTTTGGAACACAAAGACGATTTCCTTTAAAAAGAAACCCGCCTTGAATTATAAACTCACCACTTGTCTTAGCCGTGCTATTATTAAATAATTCTCCAAAGTTCATATCTTTCGAATAACAGGCCTTCAACATTTCGAACCCTAATATCTGAGCATCCAACGTAGTTAACAAAGTATACCTACGAGACAAAGCATCAGCGACCACGTTGCTTTTGCCATCCTTATACTTCGAGGAAAAGTGAAAGGATTGCAAAAATTCTGCAAAAATTCGACCCATTTAGCATGACGCGGACTCAGTTTTTGTGGACCATTGATGTACTTAAGAAACTCGTGATCCGAATGTAAAATAAAATGTTTAGGACGTAGGTAATGACTCCAATGATTAAGAGCTCTGACGATGGCATAAAACTCTTTATCGTAAGTACAATAATTCAACCAAGCCCCTCCCAATTTTTCCGAGAAATACGCAACGGGTCGCTTACCTTGAATTAATACAGCCCCTATACCCATCCCACTCGCATCACATTCGACCTCAAATGGTTGAGTAAAATCTGGTAAAGCTAAAATCGGGGCCGTGCATAATCGCTCCTTAATTAACTCGAATGCCTTTTGCGCATCCTTAGTCCACACAAATGACCCTTTTTTTAAGCAATTAGTAATAGGACTCATAATCGAACTAAAATTGCTTATAAACCGTCTGTAAAAAGAAGCTAAACCATGGAAAGAGCGCACCTCACTTACATTCGTAGGAATAGGCCAAGTCTTGACAGCATCGACCTTGGCTTGGTCCACGGATACGCCATCTTTCGACACCATGTAACCTAAGAACATTACACGGTCCATCACAAACGAGCACTTCTCTTTTTTCCCAAAAAGTTTCTGATTTCGAAGCACCTCAAATACGAGCCGCAAATGCTGAAAATGATCGCCTATATCCTTGCTATACACCAAAATATCGTCAAGGTATACAACAATAAATTTGCCCGAGAATGGTTTTAATACCTCATTCATTAATCGCATAAAGGTGCTCGGTGCATTGGTAAGTCCAAATGGCATGACGGTCCATTCGTACAAACCGTATTTCGTCTTGAAAGCGGTCTTCCACTCATCTCCCTCACGCATACGAATTTGATGGTACCCACTTCGTAAGTCAATTTTCGAAAACACCTTGGACCCATGTAATTCATCGAGCATGTCATCAAGTCTCGGCATCGGAAACCGATATTTAATTGTAATATTATTAACAGCCCGTGAATCAACACACATACGCCACGACCCATCCTTTTTTGGCACGAGCAAAACGGGCACGGCACAAGGACTCATGCTCTCACGAACAAACCCACGCTTAATTAGCTCGTAAATCTGTTTTTGGAGCTCCTTCGTCTCCTACGGGTTACACCTATAAGCAGCTTTATTTGGTAACGGCGCCCAAGAAATTAAGTCAATTTGATGCTCGATACCTCGAATTGGAGATAAACCCGGTGGCAAATCATCGGGAAAAACATCCTTAAATTCGAATAATAAATTACCAATATGGCTGCCTTTCAATGACCCCTTATTATTTTCTGATTCTTTATTACTCATTATATCCTCCCTGGCTATAAGCAGATATATTAACTCACCTTGGTCAATAGCTATCTCGATCTCACGTTCCTTAATCAACTTCAAAAGGCCTGTTGTCTTCCCCATTTTCGTGCTCATAGACCGGATGGCTTGAGACGACATGGGATTCAATACAATTTTTTTCCTTTGTCCCTCAATTTATATTCATTGCTCCTTCCCCGATGCAAGACATCCCTATCGAACTGCCAAGGACGCCCCAAAAGTACATGACAAGCGTCCATAAAAATTACGTCGTAAAGCACCTCATCGACATAAGAACCCATCGCTTTATTTTTTTCCTTGTAACCTTCACTTTATTACCATCATTAAACCAATGAAAAGCATAAGGATTAGGATGCGCGGTAGTGGCTACACCCAATTTGGACACCATCTCTTCCGAGGCCACATTAGTACAACTCCCACCGTCGATAATTACGCTACACCATTTGTCATTGACTCGGCATTTAGTATGGAACAACTGCTCTCGTTGATCCGGGTTAATCGACTCGGCTTGGGCTCGTAACGAACGAAGCACCAGTAAAGTGTCAAAAACAGGGGCCTCATAATCCTCTTCCTCCTCCTCTTCCTTTTCCCTCTCATCAAAATTAAACACATCTCCCAATCGCTCCTCTTCCTCGGCCAACTTCTCACGACATTCCCTAGCCTCCCTCAATGTCACTACCCTCTTATTAGGACAGGAACTTTGAAAATGCCCGAAGCCCTGACACTTGAAACAACGAACCTTTGACAAACTAGTCTCCTTACCCGACTTGGAGGTTTTTGGTGTGGTTTTGGACGTCTGGTTTGAGTTTGGAGTAAATGTTGTTTTAGGAGAAAAAACGGGTTTGGGATTGGCATTAGGGCTACTATATTCTATACTCGCACCCCCTGACTTATACTTTCCTTGGGCCTCGATTTTAACACATAAATTACACAAGGTGTCAAAATCCGAGTAAGGGTATAACTCGACGGAATTGGCAATGTTACGATTTAAACCACGAAGAAAACGCATTTTTTGTTCCTCATTTTCTTCCAATTTCCCCATTAGAATTAATTTTTCAAACTCATCTATATACTCGACAATGCTTAATTTTTCTTGAACTAAATCTGAGATTTTACAATAAATACCCAGTTTATATGTAGCCGGTACATACCTTTTCCTCAATTTTCGTTTTAAGGACTCCCACGATGTTACCTTGTCCTTCCCAGCGCGAGACCGCTGTGTTTTCAAACCCTCGAACCAAAGTGATGCTCTCTTGCTTAATCTCAAGATAGCATATTTGCACCTCTTCTCGTCATTGAGATCTTTAAAATCGAGCAAGCGATCGATTTTCCTCTCCCAATCCAACTAATCCTCCGGGTTCGTACCACCAACGAATTCGGGAAGTTCTGAAACCTTGAATTCGTCCTGCTTCGCCTTACCACCGGTTCGACTCCTGGTAGGTCTATTTCGCAACAAATCTTGAAGTTTCTCGTTGAACTCGTCGTCAAATTGCTCAACAGACATTTTTTTTTAGTGTGTTTTTTTGTTTTTAAAAAAAATCGAACGAAAATAGGACCGTCTCGATTAATGGAAATCAAGAAGCGGGGCTCTTATACCACTAATGATACGAAATAAAATTTCCGGAAGCGATATTTGACGAGTTAGACCTATAACTCGGCAATGGAAACGAACTCAAGACCTATTGAGACCATATATATTACTATTCAACAAACGATCGAATAATAACGGAATTTTAGTAAGCAAAGCAAACTGGATTTTCTTATGATTTCTGAATACCAAATACAATAAGTTGAAGGCTATAAATAGTCCCTCCAAAGACTACCGTTTTGGATAGTCAAAAACTACTAATGACACAATCAAAGCAAACTAATTATGGCCTTATTAATCCTAGTGATTAGGCCTACTAAATATAGCAAT
>JAOWBH010179004.1:0-10156 GCA_028566215.1 Silene coronaria
TTACTAGTGTAGTAATATAAATAATATTAGTATTATTTATGGAGTTTTTACTACATAATATCTAGTTAATATTTGTAGTAATTTTTATGCTAATCTTGGGTGCAATCAAAAGGAGAGATTCTAAATTTGAATCTTGGAGCTGGAGGATCATCCTAAAATCATTATCTCAAG
The DNA here is from genome assembly GCA_028566215.1 of Silene coronaria. Lineage (NCBI taxonomy): Eukaryota > Viridiplantae > Streptophyta > Magnoliopsida > Caryophyllales > Caryophyllaceae > Silene > Silene coronaria. The sequence continues at coordinate 172 of JAOWBH010179004.1, forward strand.
AACAAGTGAAGGTAGAAGACCTTACTTGTGCCCTTAAAAACCAAAACATCAATGTAAGGATAAAGATTTCCTCTTAATCTTTGATTAATTTCACATGCATGCAACTAGATCCACACAATATAAATTATGAGTTATTTATAAAATGAATTAGATGAGTCTAATTAAGGTTAATGAACCTAACACTTAAAACTCATTCCTTCTCCTTTTTTAATTCGTTGTTTATCGCTTTCGTATAGTTATTGTTTTTTTTTTTTTTGTAATTATTTTTGTATGTTGTAATTATTAACATCAAAACTTAGATTAGATTTGAGTATGATTTAAAGTGCAACCTTGTTTGTTCATACTGACTCAAGTTGAAGCATATAATTCGTCTGAAGTGACCGAAAGCTTTTAACTTGTGATTATCTTACATTCAAGGGATGTCAATTAATGAAACATGTAATAGTTCGAGTTGCAAATCGATGAAATCGAGTTTCAATTTTCTTTCTCTTATTTTCGGACCAACACACAGTTTTTATGACCTAAAATTGATTATAATTTGATAAATATGACTAAATCGACGATCTTATTCAATTATCGAATTAATTAGACAATTAGGGTTTTAAATGACTTAGATTCATAATAATATGATTAAATCGACGCTTTTAATTATCTAATATCATTAGACAATTAGGTTTAACAAATTGAATAAATTATTTGACTAAATCGATGATTTAAATTGAATGAATGATTTCATTAGACATCTAGGATTAAATAATTTAATTTTTAAATAAATTGACAACTCTCTATTAATTAATGAATTCCCTTTTCTTTCCACCTAATTCATCGCTAGCATAAGACCGCGTGCTTAACACCGTCTTATTAACATTCAATGACTAAAATAAGATTAAAAGGACGTTAAAAATTGACCCCTACGGTCGTGTGCCAACTGTCCTCAACCTCCTCTTTTTATTCGATTTTTTAACTCGATTTTAACGATTTGCTATTCGATAGTATTAATGAAATTAATTTAGATTGTTTTGCATGATTCCTAGTTTGTATTCTCACATGTATGACTTTGTTAGATAAAATGTCTAATTGATTTGCTTTAATCTGATTCACATGTTTTGTTTTATTTATTATGAAATAATGAATATTTAGCATAGTGTAATTATCGTAACATAATTAGAATTATGAGTTTTTAATTACGGATCTTGGCCGGTTTTGGCCGTGTGCATTGGGCCGTGTTTGATTAATGTTTGATTAATTTATAAGTATGAGATGATTATTTGAATTAATTATTTGTGTGCTTTGTTTCAATTATCGTAATTTTGCGCAAATCATGTCATATGCTAGAATCCGACTTGACTTAGAATAGGTCATTATATGAACCCAAATTGGCCCTTTGGCCGTGTAGGTTGATTCGGCTTAAGGCCCTATTTTGCGTCAATTGTTTGCAATTTATCGCATTTGCTTATTTGTTGGCTTTATTATAATTATTGTTATGAGCTAACAATTTTATGCATCGCCGCTAGAGTAAGCAAACTTCTAATCTCCCTTTTGGATGTTTATTTTGTTTTGAATAAGTTTAATGAATATTCACATGTTAAAATAACTTGACAAGTAAAAATTGTGCATTAAATCGACAAAGAATTGATGTCACATGTTAGGGTTTAAAATGATGGTTGCATATTCGCATTCGATTCATAGCCAAATAGCCATTGCTTTGCTTAGTAGAGACGTTATTGCAACGGGCGGGGTTGGGTATTTTTATTAATGAAATTGAATAAAACATCCTAACACGTAATCTCACACGAATCTATAATCTCTAAAAATTGGTTTCTAAATTCCATTAAAATTTTAGTGGCGACTCTTTCAAAAAGTAAAAAAAATGTTTTTTTATGAAATAAAAGCATTCGCGTGGATGAATTTCTCTTGTCCACACTTTTATATAGAAAGTAAAGTTTCTAATATATATAATTTGAAAATGTCTCAACTAAATTACTTTCGAATAAATGACCAACAGCCTAACTTTCTTATGATTTTTTTGGAAAAAAGTTAAATACAACTTGGTGTGTACTGTGTACATTAAAATAGTATACACATATTTATGTAACACGATTTTATATAAATTGGTTGTAAAACATATTATTTTATTTGAAGGTACTAGACCCCTAATTAGACATCTCTAATTAGTTACTAAATTACTTATTAATTTAGTTTTTCATGATATAGTTACATGCTTGATTATAAGATGGCTTAAAAAGATATAAATTAGAATTTTTCTTACATTGGTTTAGGAAAAATGGGCACAACACAATGACTCCTTCCTTATGTTGTTCTTGAGCTAAATTAGTAATGGATGATTCTCCAATCTTCAAGTTTCCATGGTAGGAAACCTCCTCTTGGTGGCATCCAAGACTAGCCCAAAATTCCTAATATTACTAAGTAGATAATATTATAAAAACTTGTTTATTATGTAATATTATTACTCTAATAATATTAGATAATGTATAATATTGTTGTGTGAATTTTTTATGAAATTTGCTCAACAATTTGATCAAAAAACTTGATGAAGAAGATGATGAAAAGAAGAGTTTTTTTTTCCTTCTTTTTCCTCTTTTGATGAGTTTTTTTTCCTTTAAAAAATCATCATGATATATGTGTAAAGTTTGGGGTATATATAGGAAATTAAAATGTAAACAATTGATAGGAACATTTAATAGTGAGCATACCTAAACATGTGACACTTATCACATGTAAAGATGGTGGCTCACTAGTGTATTCCGGTCCATTTTATTTTTCGACATTTGTCCCACAAATACTTATAAGACTTATATTTAATTATCTAATTTAATTATATTATTTAACACTTAAATAATACTAATTAAATATTAATGTACACTTAACTATTAAGTAACATTTTTTTTCCATTTTATCGATATAAAATGTGTCTTATAATAAATAATTAGTTAATTTTACAACCTAATGTAAATATTATTAACTAATTAATTCCGCCTCACAATATACAAACATACCGTAATAATTTAGTTAATTAACTATTAATTACTAAATTCCATCTATTTATTAATCTATTATCAAATAGTTGAATAATAAATACTTTTAGCCCGAGTTCATAACTCGTCATTAAAAATAAATTCACTTGACTTAAATAAAACTTAATATATACAAGATACTAATTAATTTTATATCGTATATATAAATAATTAGTTTTTCCATTTGGACATCATCCTATAGGTGTGACCTAAAGGAATCAGCTGATCACCGCCATCATACAACAGTAATGTCAAACTCTAGTCAGCCAATCATTACCGATTAACGTTGACCAGCTGACAATGATATAAAACATATATCCCGGATATTCCTTTTATGAGATTTATAATGTAGACGCACTATTGAGGAGGATACTACTCCGACAATCTCTCACTTGTCCGATACAAGTGTGCGCTACCACTTCTCTTGTCCGTTAAATCTCCCACTCAATGCAAGGTGTCTTTCAGGTCGTACTTGCACACGATCATATCATGAGTGGTTTCCTCGCCGAGGAGAATAACTGTCTGACCGAATAATCTACTATAGATGTCATTCGAGCGTGGCCACGCATTTCCAGTCAAATCTCCTCGAGTGGCCTTGAGATATTAAACCCTAACATGGGTGGACAATCCCGTTGACCTATTTTCTTCGTTCTATACAGATCACAATGACCCAGTAAATGTCCATCAGCCTCTTTTTACAGCGCAACTTAGGACAAAAACCAAAGCCATAGAAAAACTTTACCAATTTAGACAAATAGTCGTAAGTCTAAAGAATTGACTCAAAGGAATAAATAGAAATCCTCACCACGACCAGGCAACATTAAGGACTCTATAGATGGTCACTGTCCGACAAAATATCTCTACATTCTGTCTATGTAATCGGCCAGTCATCTCTATATCCCTATGGTGGTTGAACACACCATCAATCGACTTACAATCTAGTCACTGCGAGATGTCACCTCATTAAGTAACTAGGGACCAAATACAATGTTAATCCAGTTCACTTTAATAGGATTCAACGTTGTTAATACAACCTATTCGGATAAAACAAAGTATTAAATTCAGATAAAACTGACAAATAGAGTTCATACACTATAAAAACTCAAACGATAAATGCGATTACCATATATGAAATAATTAATACAATATCTAATTATTACATATCTTATAATCTACAACAATTCAGGCATTCGTCTCAATCCCATAGAGACGACATGACTATCATGTTTCACCTGTGACAAAGGTTTGGTTAAAGGATCAGCTACATTTTCATCTGTCCCAACCTTACAAACTGTTATTTCCTTCCTATCAATGTAATCTCTAATTACATGAAATTTCCTAAGTACATGTCTAGACTTATTACTAGACTTGGGCTCTTTTGCTTGAAAAAATGACCCACTGTTATCACAGTAAATGGTGATAGGATCTTCGACTTTGGGAACTACCCTTAGTCCTTCCAAACATTGCCGAATCCACACAGCTTCTTTTGCTGCTTCAGAAGCTGCAATGTGCTCAGCTTCCGTTATAGAATCTGTAATGACCGACTCTTTAAAACTCCTCAAGCAAACTGCACCTCCATTTATCATAAAAACAAAACCAACCTTGGATTTTAAATCATCCCTATCTGTTTGGAAACTAGCATTCGTGTAACCTTTTACACGTAACTAAGAATCCCTTCCAAACACCAAGAATGAATCCTTAGTCTTTCTCAAGTACTTAAGAATATTCTTGACGGATATCCAGTGACTCTCACCTGTATTATTTTGGTAACGACTCGTCATACTCAAAGCATACGAGATGTCTGGACGGGTGCACATCATAGCGTACATGATTGATCCAGCAGCATAAGCATAAGGAATCAATTTCATGCGTTCAATATCCACAGGCTCAGTAGGACATTGTGACTTACTCAAAATAATCCCATTACCTATTGGCAGAAATACCCTCTTAGAGTTTTTCATATTGAACCGATAAAGAATCTTATCAATATAAGCTTCTTGACACAAAGCTAATATCCTTTTGGTTTTATCTCTATAGATCCGGATACCCAAGATGCGCTGAGTTTCTCCAAAATCTTTCATTTGGAAGTGATTCCCCAACCATTCCTTTATCGAAGTAAGCATTGGTACGTCATTCCCAATGAGTAGTATGTCATCTACATACAAGATAAGGAATACAACCTTTCTCCCACTAATCTTCATGTATAAACATGGCTCTTCAATACTTTGAGTAAAACCATTATGTTTAATAACATGATCAAAGTGATGGTTCCAACTCCTTGATGCTTGCTTAAGTCCATAAATGGATCTTTTAAGCTTGCACACTTTGTTAGGATTTTTAGGATCCACAAAACCTTCAGGTTGTGTCATGTACACTTCATCATCTAGAAACCCATTCAAGAAGGCAGTCTTGACATCCATTTGTCATATTTCATAGTCATGAAATGTAGCAATTGCTAACATAATCCTAACGGATCAAAGCAATGCAACTGGTGCAAAAGTCTTGTCATAGTGTAGTTCATGAACTTGAGTAAAACCTTTTGCCGCCAATCGCGCTTTGTAGACATCTTTATGTCCATCCATGCCAACATTTATCTTAAAGATCCATTTACACTAAAGAGGTCTAACATCTTCAGGTAAATCTACCAGGTCCCATATCTGGTTGTCGTATATGGAATCCATTTTGGATCGCATGGCCTTATGCCATTGTTTGGAATCGGGGACTAGATATAGCCGTTTGTAAGTTACAGGATCGTTACTTTCTAAAAGCAACACGTCATAATCATCATCCTGTTCGATAACCCCTAGGTATATATCAGGCTGGCGACTAATTCTACCTGACCTCCTAGGTTCCGAAGGAATTAAAACAGAATTAGACGAAGAAGGAACATCTTCCTGCGTCATCTCTTCAGATTGTGGCTCTTAAATTTCCTGTGGTTCTTGAATTTCGAAAATTTCAAATTTTCTACCACTCTGTCTTCTAGAAATAAAATCCTTTTCTAGAAAGATAGCATCTCGAGATACAAACACTTTGCCCTTTTAATGATGATAGAAATAATAACCACGAGTTTTCTTTGGATAACCCACAAATAAATACTTGTCGGATCGGGGAGCTAATTTATCGTCATATTTTCTCTTGACATAAGCTTTGCAACCCCATACACGAAGAAACGACAAGTTAGGGACCTTCTCTTTCCATATCTCATATAGAGTTTTCTCGGCTGCTTTAGTCGGGCTTCGATTTAGTGAGAATAAAGCAGACAAAAGTGCGAAACCCCAAAATGAGTCAGGTAGTTCAGTTTGACTCATCATGGATCGAACCATATCTAATAAAGTTTGATTCCTCCTTTCAGCCACACCATTCAACTGTGGTGTGCCCAGAGGAGTTAACTGTGAAACTATTCCATAGTCTTTCAGGTGATTATCGAAGTCATTACTTAGATATTCCCCTCCACAATCTGATCGTAAGGCTTTGATCTTTCTTTGAAATTGGTTCTCTACTTCATTTTGGAACTCTTTAAACTTTTCAAAAGCTTCACTTTTTTGTCTGATTAAGTAGACATAGCCATATCTACTTAAATCATCGGTAAAAGTGATGAAATAGTCATCGCCACCTCTGGCAGTGATTGTCATTGGTCCACATACATCGGTGTGTATAAGACCCAATAACTCACATGCTCGTTTACCTTTTCCAATAAAAGGACTACGAGTCATTTTGCCAAGTAAACAAGATTCGAATATTCCATAAGATTCAAAATCGAATGGCTTGAGAACTCCTGTGGATATGAGTCTCTTTATACGCTTCTCATTTGTATGACCTAATCGACAATGCTAGAGGAAGATTGATTAGAATCACCTGTTTTATTCCTTTTGTTGTCTATATGATAAACATCTTTTGTTAGATCTAGAATGTATATTCCTCCAATTGCTATGGTTTGACCATACACTAAATCATCATATGAAAAATTAAGACAATTATTTTTAATCACGAATGTGAAACCTTCTGTGTCTAACACAGAAATGGATGGAAATTATATTCTTGCTTAGAGTTTGTACATAATAACAATTATTTAAGTACAACTCTTAACCATATCCTAATTTAATTACATATATTCCTACAGAAACCGCTGCTACTCTAGCCCCATTTCCCATACGTAGGTCAATGTTACCTTTTGCTAAATGTCGTACGTTAATCAACCCTTGTAAATGATTACAAAGGTGTGAACTACAACTAGTATCAAATACCCACGTTGTGGTACTAGCATAGTTTATACCTATCATATAAATATTGGAAGAAAAAGAGTTTGATAACATCACACGTTCAACTACTTTATCACCCAACCATTTAGGATGATTTCTTTTGAACCTCGTCTTATTCTTAACACTTAAAGTTAAGATTTCTTTCCCAAAACTCCAACTCAATTGTGCATTATTCTCTTCAGAAGAGTATCTAACAATGTTTGTTACACAATTATAAGATTTGGGTGAATGAGTTCAACTAAATTTCGCATCATATCATCTTCCTTAACGTCTTTATGGAGAATAGCATCCTGATTATGATGAATATTATTTTCCAAGGAAACGCTTCCCAAGGATAAATGAGTTGTGAATCGTGAGAATCAGATTGATTGTCGTTTGATGTCATTGCACGATAAAAACTACAAAACGGAAAAGGAAATATCAACATTTATCGTAAATTACTCGAGAAACAATTTCTACCGAGTTAAAGAAATTAACATTTATATAATGATCTCTCACCTAAATTATATAAATGATTCCGAGATCCGTCTCTAAATAAATCTCGGCCCAGTGACGCCAGACATACGAGATCTAAATAAATTCGGTGAGTCAACTCTTTGACTGATTCTACTCCTAGAACTCTCGGTCGACAGATTTCAAGTAAATCCGTGTCCTAGCCCCGGAACACTAAACTGGGCCCGGTGAAGCCAGACATACCAATCTAGCAATTCCGTCGAGTTCAACCAACTTTTACGTGTAACAACATTTATTAGCCTACTTACCAAACATAACACCTCGGTGAGCCGAACCTGCCCCCTAATGAAGAAGGGGTTCATAGGTGTTACTAATTGGGAGGGCTAGTCTCAATATTTAAAAATGTGAGAGATCTTCTCAATTTATTATCAATTCCCTTTAAGTGAACTAAATCGACAATTCTCGATAATAGTAATTGACAATAGTCAAAAATAATAAAATACATGTAATGGCAATTTGGCATGAATGCATATGATAATGTAAAAGACAAATCCTAGTATGGCCTCCTAATCTAATTAACTATTAAAAATTTGGAAACCAACTCCTTGGTCCCTTGAACTTCTTTTGAACACCATCCAATATGGCTCCGTCTTTAGGAAATATCCGGTCTTCATCGGAACTCCTTTCCGATAGGCACCGTCTTTTGGATTTCTCCTGGCAAGAATAATATTAATGATAAAAGAAATTACATAGCATAATCCTATTATAAATTTGTAAATAAAATAAAAGCTATTAATATTACAAATTGGCGATACGAAATCGCAATAATTATACAACCAAGTTGGTATTCTTTTACATTTAGGGTAATACCAATTAAATCTAACTAGGCCATATTAGACAAATTGGCGATACGAAATCGCAATAATTATACAACCAAGTTGGTATTCCCTTACATTTCGGGTAATACCAATTTAAATGATATTCATTCAAAATATGCAGAATAAAAATTAAATTTAAACATGCCCTAAAATACCAAATCGCCCTATGAACCATCATTATGACACAGAGCTCGTAACTTTGGTTAATTAAGCGATTATTAACCATTAAAAAATCACAAAATAGTACTTAAATCAAATTTAAGCACAAAATAACTTCCCAAACAGTTTTGGGACTCAAAAATTAGTCTTCACTAATTTCTTGACGATTTCATAACCTTTTTTGACTTATTGCTAATTAAAACTCATTTAATCATTACTTTTATGATATAAATCCAAATAAATAATAAAATTAAAAAAAATTGAAATAATATTTTTTTTTATTCTGGAACATTTCCAGGAACACAAAATTTCAAAAATTTTGGCCAAATAATTATTTTGTATCAAATACACAATATAAACACGGTTTTCGCAACTTTTACGATTTAATTCTAAATTAAAAATAAATTTTCGAAAAATCACCAAAAAAAAATTATTAATATTCTAGAACATTTTCTAGTACCTAAAACTGTAAAAAAATTCCAAAAAATTCCAACTAAAAATTTAGAAAAAGATATGATTACATTTTATCGGTTTTATGACATAAAAACCAATAAACATGCAAAAAGTAATCAAATTAATTTTCTAAACTTACATTAAATTTAAAAAACATACAAGTAACCTAAGATAAACATATCATGCCATAAATTCATTTTAATGATTTTTAACTAATGTAATCACATTTTATTGATATTTAACAATTAAAAATCAATAATTATGCAAAATTAATCAAACTAATTTTATAATGTTTTTACTTACTCCAAGTAAATCATATATGTGTGAACATACTAAAATTTCGTGGCCAGAAAAACATGCAACTATATTTAGTTAACTATTAACCAATTTTATGTATATTACGACTGTTTTAACACGAAAAATCAATTAATTAGCAATAAAATTCCAAAATTAACCAAAATTGACAAAAACCACTTTTAGGTCAGAATGTATACATGCAACCAAAAATTTTCGTGCCAAACCGTTTTTACACAAAAATTTCGATTTTATAGAGTCATCTTATAACTCGATAAAAATTGTCGAAAATCGACATGCATGCAACAACAAAGCTCTGGTACCACTTGAAGCTACTAGACCCCAAATTAGATATCTCTAATTAGTTACTAAATTACTTATTAATTTAGTTTTTCATGATCTAGTTACATGCATGATTATAAGATGGCTTAAAAAGATATAAATTAGAATTTTT
>JAOWBH010179015.1:0-18821 GCA_028566215.1 Silene coronaria
GGATTTAGGGGACCATGGTTGAGCAACGATTTTAATTAGGTTGTTTAGATCTAGAATAATTGCTCCGTCTGAATTGTTAATCGTAGCAAATAATTTGGATTAATTAGTTAAATGCATGTGACTAGTTAATTAACTTGGTAAACTCCGACCTAGATCGAGAGATTGGAAAGGGTAAGACATGCAACGAACATTAGAATTTGCTAATTGGAGCGAGAGCGAATTAGTAGTATTTTAGGGCGAATAGCGGACCGAGAGGACCTGTTCACTGCCCTTCAGACCGTAATTTGACTGATCTGTTAACTTTACCCTTGACCGTTGTTAGACCGTGGTGAACCGACATCCTAGCTATTTCTCTTATTATTTATTAGACTCATTTCTTAGCCCTTATTTCTCTTTCCTTCACTACTTGTTAGTTTAGTTGTCCAAATCAAACAAACCCAGTTGTCACTCATACAGACTAGTTGAGCATGTAGAACACAATTGTAGTCTCCCTGTGGATACGATCCCAACTTCCTTACTGCATTAGTATAGGCCATTTGGTTTATCTTTGATAGGTGTGTGATTTAGCCTGTCAAATTTTGGCGCCGTTGCCGGGGAGACGATGATTTTCTACTTGTTTATTTTAGTTTGTCTTTTTTCTCAGGGAACCTTTCATCCTTGAGACTGTTCTTAATATTTATTTCGTAGTTTTGTTTATGCCCATGTCTCACAGGTCCGAATTACTACCATTTGATCCTCAACCTGAGAAGTCCCTTCGAGCTAGACGAAATTTTTGGAAGGAAATTCATCAAGCAGAAGACTTGAGTACGCTTGATTCGTCTTACGAAGAATATATTACCGAAGTTTCTGCTACTGTTACTGTTTATCCACCGACAATGCCTAAGTTATCTACTCATTCCGAGCCGACGGTTGATTCCATTCCTAAGAGGTTTAAGATCCCTACTGCTACCATCGGTTCATTTGATATTCGCCCCTCTTACATAAGTTTGGTGGAGCGGAATACATTGGAGGTGCTTCTAATGAAGATCCCGGGAAACACACGGAGATCTTCACAGATTACTGTTGTTCAATTCCTCTTGCAGCCTGTGTTACACAAGATCAAATAAAAGCGGTGCTATTTCCTTTTTCTCTGCGGCATGCTGCTCGTGAGTGCTATCGGGATTTAGATAAAAAAAGCAGCTGGGATTACTAACTGGAATTCCCTTGCTTTGAGAAGCCAGATCACCAGTTTTACACAGATGGACCAGGAGAATTTGCATGACGCGTGGGTTTGTTTTAAGAAGATGGTTCGTTCTATTCCTCATCACGATTTCCAGCAATGGTTCCTTTGCAACCAGTTCTATAATGGGTTGTTTGATGATCATCGAGCCACTCTAGATGCTGCTGCCAATGGAAAATTCCAAAATAATGTCGACGATGATAGGGGATGGACGACTATTGAGGAGGTGGCTACACATCGGGTTGAGTATGGAAATCTGAGGGAGATAAGGAGGTCTACCGGTGAGTCAAGTGACGTCGCGGCACAACTAGAGGCATTGACTGCTTCCATTGATGAGTTGAAGAATACCCAATCCTTGGGAAATCAACAAACTATAAATGCATTGCATCAGCAAGAGACTCTCATCTGTGATAGATGCGGTCTAGAGGGACACTATTCGGGGGATTGTCTGAGTAAGAAGAAGCAAGTGCTCAACACTATAAACAAAGGAACTCCTATTATTGTAACAAGAGTGTAGTCCACCCTAATCTTAGGTGGACTAGTCAGAATGCCTTGAATCCTACAACGCCGCCACAACAATCAACCTATGTTCTACCGCACCGAAATCAGCAAGGTTTTCAAAAGCCTACATCATTTCCTCCGACTCAATAAAGCGCACCGTCTTAAAATTTTGACGAGATAGAAGAGTTAAGACTATGATACAATATTTGATGATTCATGTTCCAAAAAGTGACCAAACGAAGGATGCATCTTTTAAGATGCTTGAAACACAATTGGTGCAATTGGCTACAAAGCAATCTACGAGACAACTAGGTTCTTTGCCATCTCAGCCGGATAAACATCACGTTACGGCTAATGCGATTCATCTTCGTAGCGGTCTATCCTTTAACTAACCAGAAATGTCGAGTAATGGTGAGCTTGAGAGTATTGAGGACTTGGATGTTGATGCGGAAGACAAATGTAAGAACGAAGCTGAAGTTCATTCTGGGAAAAAGTCGGATCGACAATACATTCAGTTGATCGACTGGTACTGTAGCGGAAAAGTCGATCGACAGGTGCAATGGCCGATCGACTGACACTGTTGACAATAATCATTCAGACGTTGTTGAAAAGTCGATCGACTGCCAGACTAGTCGATCGACTGAAGCTGAAAGTCGATCGACTTTTACTGTTGGTCGATGGAGTTTTTATGGTGACGATACTGCTGATCCGTTACGTAATGCTGATGAGACGTCTTCTACTGCTGATAAGACACCCGTATCAGATAAAGGGAAGAAGAGAGCTGTCGAGCCACCCATCGTTATCAAAGTTCCTTTTCTGAATCGGTTAAAGAACACGAAAGTCGAGCAAGAGTTTGGTAAGTTCATGGAGGTTGTCAAGAATCTTAAGGTAACTATTCCCTTCACCGAGCTCATTACCTAGGTACCCTCTTATGCTAAATTTATGAAAGATATATTGACCCGTAAGAGAAATTTCAATGAGGTGGAGACTATTGCTTTTACGTAAAAGTGTAGTGCACTCCTACAAAGCAGATCTCCACCGAAATTGAAGGACCCAAGTAGTTTTTCCATTCATTGTGCTATAGGCACACACGTAATTGAGAAGGCTTTATATGATTTGGGTGCTAGTGTCAGTGTCATGCCGTAATCGATTTGCGAGAAATTGAATATGGGTAACCTCAAAGTCACTAATGTGCCTCTTCAGATGGCAGACCGATCAGTAAAACGTCCTTTAGGTGTCTTAGAGGATGTCCCTGTTAGGATAGGTAAATTCTTCATACAAGTTGATTTTATTGTGCTAGATATGGCTGAGGACACCCATATTCCCCCATTATCTTGGGTTGGCCATTTTTACATACAACAGGGGCTATTATTGATGTCAAATATGGGCTTTGACTCTTGAGGTAGGGGATGACAAGGTGACGTTTAATTTGGCAATCACACTTGCAAAGCCAATGATAGAAGATACTTGTTATGCCATTGACATCATTGAAGAGTTAACATGTGATTATTGGTCGGGTTCCCTGATTAGGGACCCGTTAGAGGCTTTGACGGGTTTAGACAATTGTGCAGATAACCCGGAGAACAATGACGTTGTGTTGGGTATGCTGGAAGCTGCTTTGGTAGGACGTGATCTCACTACTGCTGAGGGTGAGACGTTACAAAGGTTGGTAGATATCTCTTATGCTGTTGAGGTAAAGAAACCTAAAATTAAACCACTCCCTTCCCATATTAAGTATGTTTTTCTAAATGAAAGTGAGAAATACCCAGTTATTGTAAATGCTAAACTTGATGATAGCCAATTATCTGCTTTATTGGTTATTTTGAAAAAAAATAAGAAAGCTTTGGGTTATAGTCTAGACGATTTAAAGGGCATCAGTCCCGATATTTGCATGCATAGAATTGAATTAGAGAACGTCAGGGTCAACGTAATTTGAACCCGAAAATGCAGGAAGTGGTATGAAGGAGGTAATGAAACTTCTCAATGCTGGTATTATTTATGCTCTAGTAACTCTAAATGGGTTAGTCTAGTTTAGGTAGTCCCGAAGAAAGGAGGGACTACAGTGGTGAAAAATGATAAAAATGAATTAATACCGACTCGTGTCGTGACAGGTTGGCGGATATGCATAGACTATAGACAATTAAATACTGCCGCAAAAAAGGATCATTTCCCCTTTCCCTTCATTGATCAGATGCTAGAGAGACTGGCCTCACATAAGTTTTTCTGTTATCTAGATGGATACTTGGTGTTCTTTTAGATCTCTACCCATCCCGATGATCAGGAAAAGATTACTTTTACGTGTCCCTATGGTGTGTTTGCTTATCGCAAGATGCCATTTGGTCTATGCCCAACAACCTTTCAGAGGTGCATGATGGGGATATTTTATGAGTATATTGAGACTATTATGGAGGTCTTTATGGATGATTTCAGTGAGTATGGCAGTGATTTTGATGATTGTCTGACTAACCTTGATAAAGTTTTGCAGAGACGTATTGAGGTTAACCTGGTTTTGAACTGGTAGAAATGCCATTTTATGGTCAACGAGGGAGTTGTACTTGGGCATTTAATCTTAGATAAGGGCATCCACGTCGATAAGGCAAAAGTGCAAGTGGTAGAGCAGCTGCCTCCTCCCGTCAATGTTAAGGGAGTGAGGAGCTTCCTTGGTCACGCCTGTTTCTATCGGCGATTTATCAAGGATTTTTCGAAAATTGCTAAACCACTTACGCAGTTGTTGCTAAAGGATGCCCCATTTAATTTTACTGATGAGTGTCTTTTTGCTTTTTAACAGGTTAAAGTAGGCTTTGGTCACAACGCCGATCATTCAGGCTCCATATTGGGAGCGATTATGCAGTTGGCGCGGTGCTGGGTCAGAGGAAAGACAATGCTTTGAGTGTCATTTACTATACGAGATAAACTCTGGATGAGGCTCAAGTGAAATATGCTACTACAGAAAAGGAGTTGTTAGCTGTGGTTTACGAGCTGGAGAAATTTCGATCTTATTTGTTAGGTTCGAAAGTAACTGTTTTTTCTGACCATACAATGCTGAATCACCTTCTTGCTAAGAAGGAAGCTTAACCACGACTGTTGCAATGGATACTCCTACTTCAAGAGTTCGATTTGGAGATTAAAGATAAGAAAGGCACCGAGAAATCGGTTGCCGATCATATTTCACGGTTACCATCGCAAGAGGGAGGAGATTCTCAACCTATTAATGACTCTTTTCCTGATGATATTTTGATGGCTTTATCTGATATTTAAAATCCATGGTATGTTGCCAATTTCATTGTAGGTGGTACCTTGCCTCCAGATCTTTCTTATAAGCGGAAGAAGCAATTTCTCCATGACGTAAAACAATACTTATGGGATGATCCTTATTTATTTAAGGAATTTGTTGAAGGCCACAGTGGGAGACCAAAGCAATCCTGGAAGCATGCCATTCGTCATCTTATGGTGGTCACCACGGTCCATCTAGGACCGTGGCTAAGGTACTTCGGTGTGGATTTTACTGGCCATCTATGTTTAAAGATGCTAAAGTTTTTGTTTCAGCTTGTGATGCGTGTCAGCGAACTGGAAATTTATCTGGGAGGCATGAGATGCCTCAAAATGGCATATTAGAGGTCGAGATTTTTGATGTCTTGGGAATCGACTATCAAGGTCCATTCCTGTCTAGCAGAGGTAACAAGTATATCTTAGTTGTTGTTGATTACGTGTTTAAATGGGCAGAGGTTGTTGCTTCTGTCCATTGTGATGCAAAAACTGTCATCCAATTGTTCAAAAAGGTAATATTCCCTTGTTTTAGTGTCCCTCGGGTTATCATTAGCGATGAAGGTATGCATTTTAAAGAAACACAACTTGTTGCTTTACTGTCTAAGTATGGTGTTCAACACCATCACGATTTGGGATACCATCCCCAAACTAGTGGTCAAGTAGAGGTCTCTAATAGGGAACTAAAAGAGATTTTAGCTAAAGTTGTTCCTAAATCACGTAAGGATTGATGTATGAAGTTGGATGACACTTTATGGGCATATAGAACTGCGTTTAAGACACCGATTGGTGCTTTGCCATATCGGTTAGTCTAAGGTAAGTCGTGTCATTTGCCTGTAGAATTAGAGCATAAAGCTTGGTGGGCAATTTGTGAGTTGAATTTTGATACTAAGCTGTGTGGTGAGAAACATCTTTTGCAGTTGGATGAGCTAGAGGAATTTAGGTTGAATGCCTATGATAGTGCCCACATCTACAAAGAAAAGAATAAGAGATGGCATGACAAGAGAATTATACCGCGGGAACTCAAGGTTGGGGGGCATGTGCTGCTATTTAACTTCCGACTACGCCTATTTTTTGGTAAGCTGAAGTCCAGATGGTCCGGCCCCTATAAGGTAACTGTTGTTTCAAAGTTCGGGTCGTTTGAGTTGGAAAATACAACGGGAGATAAATTCAAGGTTAATGGCCATCAAGTTAAGCATTATCATGGTATTGGCGATTTCATTGGTGTGGTTGAATTGCTTTACTTTGACTTAATTTTCGAGCCCGAAGACTAAGGTAACAAAGGTCGTGCGGGGCCTTAAAAACCAGCGCTGATCGGGAGGCAACCCGGATTGTATAAGCCATGTACTTAGCGAAAGACAATTTAGTTCATTTCCTTAGGTGTTTAATTAGGATTAATTTCAATTCGTGTGTTAGACAGTAGAAATAGTGTCGCATTTTGTTACTGGGTATTACTATGAACATTTCAAGAGTATTGGAGTACTAGCGGAGAGTCATCTATGATTAACATTGCACACAAGACGAGACAAAGTTACGCCTACAGTACGAAAAAGTCGATCGACTACCACATCAGTCGATCGACTGGTACTATTCAAGAAAAGAACGATCGACTAACCATCTTGTCGATCAACTATTTTTTATAATCGGACAAGAAAAATAAAGGGAATATCCTCTTTCCCTTTTGTTATTTTGCAACATCTTTTGCAATAAACACAAGCACGACACTCTTTCCCCTTTTTATTCTCCTCTCAATCTTCATCTTCTACCTCAATAACTCCCCAAAATCTTCTAATTTTTTCACTCTATTTGCACCACTAGTTCAAGTTTAGCATCACTACTTTCTTCCTTTCCCTTTTTTTATGGACTTGTTTGAGGTAATTTTCACCTTTATTTTCGAATTTTAGGGTTAGGTGTCTTTAGTTAATTTGGGGGTTTTGATTGATTAATGTTTTTAGGTGTAATTGAAGCATTATTCATCCCTTATTCATGTTTTATTTTGTGTTTTATGCACTTTATTTGCTGGAAATTAGGGTTCGAATTTTCTAATCGATTTGGGGGTTTTTGTGATTTATTTTTATTTGGTACTTATTTGTGTTATAGAACACTAATGGAATGTGGTAAGAGAAGAGGAGCGGTCAAAGCTCAAGGAGATCGTGACAAACCGAGACGTGTCAATCGAGTCAAGGCGAATGCAAGAACATAGCCTATGCATTAATTCCAACCGGGAATTCAGATTGTTTAACTGACTATCATCAGGTAGAATTCGCCTCCGTCGACCAAAAAAATCGATTTATTACTTTGACCTATTATTTAGTTTAACCTACTAGATTTCTACGCCGCGACAGTCTAATTAGTTTAGGCTTTTATGAACCGGTTGTCGCCCTTTTAAACGGTACAGGAATGGCGGGTATGGTAAACGTGTGCGAGTACACCTATTTATTTCCTATGCTCGAGATTTTCAGTAGTTTTCGGTTTTATGAGACCACTTATGATGAAAATTTGGTAGCAAACTGTGTATTCTTTCGCCTGTTTAACCAAAGCTTTTTCATTACTTTAGATTCCTTTGGTGGATTGTTGGGACTTAATAGTAAGGGTAATTCCATCGCCCCATGGAAGTTGATTGAACCCATGTGGGTGACGCTTCTGATAACATTTTAGGCTGCAAGCGCGGCAACTATGTCCACCACCCTCCCGTCCGTTACTAGCTCCGACTTGTCGCGAACACTGTTTTTGGTTGCCAGGAGCCTAATAACATTAATTCCGATGAGTTAACAATTTTGGCGGGATACCTAAACATTGATAGCCGTACCTCGTATGTTCTTAACATTGCCCTTTTGACTGCCAACCATTTCCTGAGCATTAGTGATGGGAATCTTACTACAGTTGTCTCGAGGGAGGGGAGGGGGGGCTTGACACACACATTGCCCGCCAACTTTTTGCTGACTTGCCACGTGGTCTTTTGCCTATTGGCCACGAAGACCCACTTTCGATTTACGGCTCCAGTCCGTTGAGCACCGCTTATATGCTCAGTATCTATTGTCTTACCAGTGACCACACGTGGAAGATAGCCAGCGCTCTCTCCGTGACTCTCCTGTGTGACACCCTACCACCGCTGAAGCCCTTGCCCATTATCCAGAATAGGGCCTTGAGACCGACTCCCTCTTACCTTCTACCTTACCGGACTCCTAGACAACAACATGCTCTTTCTATGCCCGTTAGAGAGAGGGGGCAATCTTCTAGGAGTCGTCGTGACTCCCCTCCCGAGACTAGACCTTAGCCGGTTTATCGGGCTAACTTTATTCCTCCACCTCCTTTTGTCCACTCCACAGTCATAGACCAAGGGGTGCGCGATAGCATGCTCATCAACTTGTGTGCCCGTACGACGCACATGGAGATGAACCAAGCCCTCCTTGAGTACCCACTATACGACACATATCGTAGTGCCGGTCATTTGCCACCAGCTGGGTGGCCACATCCATCATATTACAGGTATCCATATAGCTTTTCTAGCACTCCACACGCTACACATGCCACCCAGGCGACGCAGACGGAAGAGGACGACGAGGATTAGGAGGTCGGATCCGAGGGCACTGCCACGAGAGAGGAGGGGGTTGATTCAGGCTTTGATGAGGATGAGGAGTAGCAGCCGACCACCCCTTGTTGTTGGCTGGTTTGGGGTGGTCCGTTGCTTGCATTGTTTTATATGTTTGTTTTCTTTTTCTTTCTCTATTTGCTTTTATTTCATTTTTCTGGCATTTTCCGCCCTTTATTATTTGCTACTGAGGGCATTGTGGGATTTTGGTTTGGGGTGGAATATGCTCATAGTGGTATGTATTTATTTCGCATTTTTATTGCATTTATGTCACATATTTATTTCAGCTTGCATTGTTTTTATTTTATTTCGAAAAACTCCAAAAAATCACTAAAAATTGAAAAAATTTGAAAAAAAATACAAAAATATGTTTTTGATTTGCATTTAGGTCGAGTCGGATTAGTTAAATAACAATGATGAAATTGCCTTTGTGTCTTTATTTTTTTCTTAAGCCTTGCATAGCCATTACCGTTATTGTACATTTATTTGCATAATCTACGAGTTTTTGAAAAATTATTGAACGAATAAACTTGACTCAAATATCGGCAAACTACTTAAAATTTCTAAGGAATTAGAGCCATTTAAACTGGTGACATTCATGACCGGTTTCATTTAGAATGAGAGTAGTACTCCTTATAAGGCCTGCAACATCAATTTGCATAAACATGTTTTTTGTCTCTTAGTACCTATATGCATTCGGGTTAGTGGCGGTGTCACATGTGGAGAGGCATCCCATTTTCTTCTAATTTTACCCATGATCATCACATTAGCCAAAATTGACCTATTTTGACCCATTTGTTAACTACATTCCTATATATTGCCTATCCTAGTCGAGCTAGTATGATTAACAATGTTGGTATGCGTTTTATTGTCAATTTAGTACCTCTTGTTTATTTGAGAAAGGGTTGAAATAAGAAGAAAAAAAGAAAAAAAAAAACAAATAAAAGAATTAAAAAAAATCAGCCATTAAAAAAATGAGGCTGTATTAAAAAAAAATAAAAGGCCGTGAAGAAAAAAAATCAGAAAAAAAAAAAAGGCTGACTTTTCATTTATCGCTCTCATATTCACTTTTATTTTTTTATGGGGAGTCGTGTTTGGATGGTCGAGTGAATTTATGCCGCATAGGCATTGGATTTTATTTCATTTTATTGGGTTGTAAGTGGAATTAGTTCTTTTTATTTGGTCGCGGTTGTACTAGCATGACTTATACCTCCACTTATCCAAATATATTTTGCCCCTTCTTTCCCAATTACCTCACTTCCCATACTTGTAAGTCCTCGGCATGTGACTTGGTCCCGATTGGTTGGAATGCTTATGTACGGTCGATAGAGATTATTATCATGTTAGACTGCATGCATGTTCTTATAGGTCACAGTTAGGTGTCTTATTTCATTTTATTATCTTATAAATTATACATAATCACCTTGTGCTTTGATTGAGTGATGAGCGACCCATGAGAGTCCGATATATATGAGTCTTTCAAGGTCGAAGGTTCAGTAGTTTTCTCATGTATAACTCGTTTGCATTTGATTTTGTATTTTAGTTTTGGCTAGTTTGCATTAAATCGGTTTGGGCATATCAAAGGCGTAATTAGCTCTGAGTTTGTTTACCATTCCATTATTTCTTTTCGTGTTCTTATTCCTTTGCTTGTTTGGGGATAAACAAGGGTTTGATGTGGGGTGGTTTGATGCATGCTAAATTCATGCATTTATTCTATTCATTTGCACGCATGTCTATGCCATTTTGAGTAGCGTAAGCTACTATTCTTCCTTGAATTGGCTACTTTGGGTCGTATTTTGTTTTATGCAGATTATGGACCCAAGTGAGCGGAAATGAGCCAAAACTTGTTCCCGGAGTTGTATTCTTGATGATTGGTAAAACTATGCTCGAGAACCATTGCCTTGGAATGCGGAAAAGACGGAAGGAAGCAAGCCATAGTGAAGTAAGGAAGTTAATTGAGCAAAAGAAGAGCTTTCCATTACTAGTGCCTACTTTAAAGAGCCATAACTCGGGTTTTGAATCTGATAATTAAGTAATTCAAATTGGAGGTGAAATCTTATTCTCTTAGCTTTCCAACGCCACCAATAACGCTTGATTTTTCTAAGTAACGAAGAAATGGAGGCCATTTGCAATTCAGTGCGCATTGCAGGAACTGCACGATGAATAAAAGTCGATCGACTACTACCTTAGTCGATCGACAGCTTTGTTACAAGAAAAAGTCTTAGTCGATCGACAGCTTTGTTACATGAAAAAATTCGATCGACTACTTCCTTGGTCGATCGATTAAAATTCTTATCTTAGCGAGTTCTGATTTGGGTTAGTATGACCCATTAAGCTTTAATTCGTGACAACTTTGGTAGACTAAGTACTTAATAAGCAATTGTAACAATTATTGGGGATCTTTTTTATCTCTTTCATATTGTAAACTCTCTTTCTCGTTACTTTTGCTCTCAATTCTAGATCATAACCATTGTAACCTTACTCTTTCATTCTCTTTATTCGGTAATTAATTATTTCTTGTTCTTCATTTAATTCTCGTTCTTAATTTCTTTTCTTTCACCTTTATTAGTATTAGTTTATGCTTAGTTATTATTTCCGATTTATCATTATGTTTAATTCGTTTTTTATCTTTATTATAGTTATTTTCGTTAATTCAATTATGCATAACTAAATCCCTTATGCTAGGATTTATGGGAGCCATGGTTGAAGGACGGTCTAAATTAGGTTATTAGATCAGAATAATTACTTTGTCAGAATTGTTAATTGCAGTAATTAATTTCAATTGATTGGTTAAATGCATGTAATCGGTGAATTAGTTTGGTAAACTCCGACCTAAATCGAGAGATTGGAAAGGGTTAGACTTGCTGCAAACAATAGAATTTGCTAATTAGAGCGAGAGCAAATTAGTAGTATTATAGGGCGAATAGCGGACCGAGAGGACCTGTTAATTACCCTTCAGGCCGTAATTTGACTGACATTTGACCCTTACCTTTGACCGTTTTTAGACCGTGATGAACCGATAATCCTAATTATTTCTCTTTATATTTATTTAGAGTCATTTCTTAATAATTTTCTCTTGCCTTCAACTTGTAGTTTAACTAAAAATCAATCAAACCCCATTTTGTTACTTAGACGGACCTTATTTAGCAACTAGAACACATATTAGTCTCCATGTGGATACGATCCCGACTTCCTTTACTGCATTAGTTTAAGCCAGTTGGTTTATTTTTTATAGGTGTGCGATTAGCCTGTCAAATCTCCTTCTGTGGCACTGGATACTCACATGATGGATGGAATCATACAATCAGTTGTTCAACAAGTGGTCAAAGATTTTTCTGACAAGCCACCTGCTACTTTTGCTTCTACTAGCTTTGCGGGTATTCTATCTTATTCTCAAGCATGTTCAATGTCAAAACTCATTTTATTCTTCACATTGGATTGTTGACACTGGAGCTTCTGACCACATGACCTCTAATTCAATCTGCTATATGATATTCAAGAATTATCAAAACTCATTCTTATTGGATTACCTTATGGCTCTATTAAGATTGTTCACAAAGCTGGGAAAATGAGTTTAACTCCAGAAATTACCCTAGAAAATGTCTTACTTGTACCTGATTTTAAACAAAACTTGCTTTCTGTTGGCAAGTTAGTTGATGCATCCAATATGACAATCATTTTTAACACACATGAGTGTGTTTTCCTGGACCTTACAAGTAAGGTATCTATTGGAATTGCCAAGAAACAAGGAGGCCTTTACTGGTTCAGGCCTCACAAGGTTTCCCTCTCTTTTTCTCATGCAAATAAAACTATTAATATGGCAAATTGTAGTAGCAATGCCAAGCTAAATAGATATGATTTAGCCATATTGCATACAAGATTAGGACATTGCTCGGTTGACAAAATGAAACATATGTTGCCTGCTGGTGTTCTTGGAATGAATGAATATTTCTGTTAAACTTGCATTATGTCTAAGCATCATTTACTGCCTTTTCCTAGGAGTAGTTCACATGCTTCTACTTGTTTTGAGCTCTTACATACGGACATTTGGGGTCCTAACAGAGTTCAGGACCTTAATGAGGCAAAGTATTTTCTTACTATAGTTGATGATCATAGTAGAAGTTCCTGGACTTCTCTTTTTCCTAATAAGACTCAAGTTCTTTGTCTTATACATGATTTTCTAGCATATGTTACTACTCAATTTGGCCAAAATGAGAAACTCATTAGATCAAATCATGGCTCTGAGTTTATCCAGAGAGAATGTCATAGGCTATTCAAAGACAAAGGGATTGTTCATCAGAAAAGTGTTGTGGGTAGACCACAACAAAATGGAAGGGCAGAAAAGAAGCATAGACATTTATTAGAAACTGCTAGAGCCTTAAGAATTCATGCTAGCTTGCCTCTTAAATTCTGGGGAGAATGCATATTGGCTGCCACACACCTTACAATGCCTATTTTGAACTGGCAGACTCCACCTGAGATTTCATTTCAACAAAAACCAGATTATGAGGTTCTCAGAACAATTGGATGCCTTTGCTATACTACTCCTCCCAACACACAGAACAACAAATTCTAAGAAAGAGCTAGAAAATGTGTATTCCTAGGCTATCCCTTTGGCCAAAAAGGATACAAGTTGTATGATCTTCTTACTCATAAAGTTTTTGTTGGAAGAGATGTTGTTTTTAGGGAATCTGAGTTTCCTTATAAAATTTTATCTGGATCCCATCATAATGTTATTTCTGATCCTCAGGATATTGAGATAGTGAATATACCAGGGGTGTTCAATACTCCATGTGATCACATATCTCCTCATTCAAATGATACTACTGCTCATTGACACAATAATACTACAAATAATAATCAAAATTCTGCTCCAAGTAATAATCTTTCTTCTTTTTAACATTTACATCACAACATTAATAATACACATAATACTGAACTTTTTTATACCTCTGGCCATTTAACAACTGATATCCCCATGACCACCTCTTTCCCCAAATAATACCAAGGTTCCCGAGGTTGCTCCTAGGAGATCTTCCAGACCAAAACAGGTCTCAACTTCCTTATCATGATATCATTTATCTATGAAGTTACCATTCCAGACATCTGAGCATGGTAATGATATAGTTGTAGCAGATTCCACATCATTTCATGTGGTTGTTCTTAATGAGCTACAGGACTTAGACCTATTTAGACAGTCTATCCACTGTACCCAATGAATTTGAGCCTACAACTTTCAATCAAGCAATACAACATGAAAGATGGGTATTGGCTATGAATAAAGAATTAGAGGCACTATAGAAGAATGATACTTGAGATTTAATGTTACTACCTCAAGGAAAGAAAGATATAGGCTCTAAATGGGTCTATAAGATAAAACATAATCCTGATGGAAGTGTGGAGAGATTCGAAGTTCGACTAGTAGCCAAAGGGTATAATCAAGTTAAGGATAAGGAGTACAAACATACATTCAGTCTAGTAGTTCAATTTGCTACTGTTAGAACTCTTATAGCTCTAGCTGCATCAAAGGGTTGGATTTTGCACCAACTTGACATTAATAATGCTTTTTTGCATGGATTCCCTGAGGAAGAGATCAACATAACACCTCCATTGGTTATAGTAAATCCAAAAGAAATGAAGTTTGCAAGTTAAAGAGATCACTGTATGGCCTAAAACAGGCATCCAGGCAATGGAATAAAGAAATAACTAAATATCTCCAAAGCCTAGGTTTTGAACAATCAAAGCAAGATTACTCGTTGTTTACTAAATCTTCCTCTATTGATTCTCTCATTGTTGCACTGGTCTATGTTGATGATGTGTTACTTACTGAAAACAATCAAGTGGAAATTCAGGAAGTTAAGGATGGCCTAGATATCACTATCAAGAACCTTGGGCTGATGAGATATTTTCTTGGGCTTGCGGTGGCAAGGAATGACAGTGGCATTTTTTAAATCGGGCATTCTTAAGGACTTAAGGATGGAAAACTGCACTGAGGTTGATTTTCCTATGCCCAGGGTCCTAAAGCTGTTTGCTGGACAAGGTGAGCTGCTGGAGGATCCAGAAAGGTATAGAAGACTAATTGGAAGATTGCTCTATTTGAATCTCAACAGACCAGACATATCCTACTATGTACAATATTTGAGTTAATACTTAAGCCAGCCTAGAATGCCTCATTACAGGCAGCCTTACACATTGTGAAGTATTTGAAAGGGACTGTTAATGTAGGTATGCATTATCCTGCACACACATATATGGAGCTTACTGCATTTACAAGTGCAGATTGGGGACAGTGTGTTGATACTTGTAGATCATTGAGTGGGTATTGTATATTTTTTTGGCTCTTCTCTCATTTCTTGGAAGACCAAGAAACAGAAAACTGTAAGCAAGAGTTCAGCAGAAGCTGAATGTCGTAGTATGTCCTACACATCAAGTGAAGTGGTCTGGCTTGAAGCCTTGTTGAGAGACTTACATGTACAGGTTTCATTGCCTATCACACTCTTTTGTGATAACAAGTCTGCAAAGCATATAGCACAAAATTCTGTATTTCATAAGTGTACAAAGAACCTTAATAATGATTGCCATTACATGAGAGATAGGGTGCAAGAAGGGTTTCTGGTTCCAAAACATGTATGCTCAAGTCTACAGTTGGCAGATATCATGACTAAAGGTCTAGGTGCTCAACAACACTTTTTTTACCAGCAAGCTTGGACTTCTTTCTTACAAACGCAGCCAATAAGCTTAAAAGGGGGATGTGAAACTAAGTTATTATTAATGATGCTCTTGTAAAATAAGCAACTCCTATAAATAAGCTTGTAGTACATTCTGATAATACAAGATCTCATTTTATTTATTACCTTTTGTGTCTCTCCCTAACTTCTCGCACTATAACAAACTAAATCACAGTCTAACAACCTTTGATTTTCAACAATGGAGAACACAAGTTTCTCAATAACACATTCAAATAATGCTCTAAATTTCCGGAACTTGAGTCCCCTGGACTACAGTTTGTAAAACCCCCAGCCTCAAGTAATGCTACCTTAATTCTTTTCCTATTTTCTCTTCAACTTTCTCACCTCAGTTTCTCGTATATTAATTGAAATATATACTCAGTATTTTGTGAGATAGATAACAGCGCTCAAAAAACACTGGAATCTCGCAATCGATAGCGAATCATCTGAACCAGGACTAACATTTGTGATTCATTTTTCATCCTGTAACTGCAAATTTGCAGGTCTTTTTACTCTTCATTTTCTAACTTGTCTTTTTTTTTATTTTTCCCTTGATAACAAATTTGCATGCAGCAGTGTTAGAATCTTCTTACCCGTCCACTGCAACGCAATTTACAGAAGCTGCCCGCCCCTTTATGAGTCATATACTCCAATTCCTATCATCCCAGAAAACACCCCTATTTGCAAATCTCTATACTTGCTTTCCATTTGCGTCAAATCCGAACGACATAACAATGGATTACACTATGTTGGTTTCACACCAGCCGTCAGTCCATGACGGGAGTCTGGGTTACACCAACCTTCTTGACGCCATACATGACGCTTTCGTCTGGGCAATGGAGAAGGAAAGTGTCAGCGATGTCGACATAGTCGTATCTGAGTGGTTGGCCACATGGTGGAAATGGCAATATCACAACTCCCCCATCTGCATCTATTTACAACAGCAATTTCATAAAGCGTATGAATGCTGGTGGGACCCCAAAGAAACCAAATGCACTCATAGTAGGTTACATTTATCAATTATTGATGAAAATATGAAGGATCCTGGTGTTGACCAGAACTGGGGACTTTTTAATCCCAGTATGCAGCCAAATTATGACAACAATTTAAATTAACAAAAATAATTGTGTAAGGCGATTTTACACAAATTTACCGTAAAACAGAGCAAGTTAGAAGAACAAATACTTGTATTATCATAAATGTTCCGAAATACTTAATACAAAAGAGGTGACTAAGAACAATGGTAGACCAATAATAATTTTTTGGTCGGCCTGAAACATTATAGTCGTTATATGAAAATTACAAGCTCTATATCTTTAAAGCACAAAACTACGCTAAATGCACGATTACTTAAATTTTTGGTGTCTGAGGCAAAACTTCGAGGATTTAGACTCATTACATTATACAGAGACGCTGATATACAACTGATGAAGATAAAAAATAAATGTAAATGGCCTTTCAACTTACAGATCTATCTTCATGTCAGTCCAAGGACAGACTCCCAGTACGAATGCTACGCCGTTGATTTGATATCCCTTTTGTTAAACCTAGCTGGAATAAGCCTAGTTCTGATTGTTTACTACCAAGTGATGGAACAAGTTGTGGCTGAAACCATCTTTTCATGGAAAGTCCAGTTATCCTGATTTTGCCATGTGACTCATTTCCTTGGTATGGAAGTCGTAATCTACGCAGTAATGCTCCAACCGTCTGACTTACCCTGCTCGCAAAGAAACGGCACAAAATCACAAATATGAATATGTTCATTGTAGCATTGTTCAGTTTTTGCTAGAATCAAGTTACACAACTAATAGTCCTGTAGAGTCGTAATATGAAATCAGTGATGAATATAACAAGGTCCCTTCATTGATATTATGATCTCACTCACACGAGGTAAAAGGATCAAACTATCATGGTCTGGACCTCACTCATTTGATGAATGCGGAGAGGCTGTTTTGTATTAGAATTGATAAACGTGACCCAACCAGTTTGACCCGTACCCGACATAATAACTCATGTATAAACCAAAATCTGAATTGACTCAACCCGACCAGACCATCCTGAACTTTACTGCCACCGAACTGATCCACACCCCGAATAACCCGATGAAGTTGATAACACATCCCTTATCCAACCCGACCCCAAATCCAAACACAATCATACGTGAAATGACCTGAACGCAAATGACCTATTTGCCACGTCTATATCCAGTTGACTCGTAAAATTGTATCATGATTACATCACCAACTGTTATAGATTTTGTGAGTCATAATGTTTCATTACATCACATTCCAAAAACAGAGAATAGTACTCTATTTGCTAACTTGAAATGCAAATGAAATGAGTGATAATTATAGATAAGGAAAAAAAAAAATCCATCTCTTTCCGTAATTGTACCGCTCTATGCATGCAACCTCTTTCATGGTATTCGAAAGCAACATCAACTCATCAAGAGGCCAGAATGCTAGATATATACCGAAAGTAAACTCTTGAACTACTGACCAACAACCTTACCCACTGCCATAGTAGCTCCCTCCTATAGCAAGGTAAGGGGTT
Source organism: Silene coronaria (assembly GCA_028566215.1). Lineage (NCBI taxonomy): Eukaryota > Viridiplantae > Streptophyta > Magnoliopsida > Caryophyllales > Caryophyllaceae > Silene > Silene coronaria. Next base: position 17,858 of record JAOWBH010179015.1, read on the forward strand.
GACTATACGTAGCTAATAATACATTATTTTATTTCTATATGACGATGAGTGCCAGGTATTGATTAAAGTGTCCACTTTACACAAGCGAAGCCTTTTTCCTATTGAAGTAATCAATTTGCATGATATGGTTACTGCTAAGGCTAGGAAGACCTTACCTTATGATAGCCACATATATTAGTTCCGATCAAGCTTAAAAGCAAATCAATAAATGTACATTAAAAATTAAACAATTATGGGCTGGTTTCAATGAAAGTGGTGAAACAACTCTCACCTTCCTGAGATGTTGATTGTTTTTTCGCCCGCTGAAGATGAAAACTTTGTCGTCTCAACAGACAATAAAATGGTTATGCTCGGCAACTTTGCACCTGTGTAATATGCAAATTCAGTATCTTTCAAGATTCACGCATTCTCAGGCTCAAAAGAAAAAAGCAAAAAAAGAGGCAACTAGCTGAGCTCTACAACGTAACGGATTAGGGCAAAGATTTGACTTCACTGTCTCAAGTTTGCTCAAGTTCTACAGTGACAAAAGTAGAATCAAACTTATTGGTTTAGGTTACTTTACTTCTAAACATGTAATCGCACATAGAGATGTAATGTACATAATTTAGTAAGATCTATCAAATTAGTCGTCATTTGAACCAACAAAAAGTAACAAGAACATTCATCATACCCGCGGCTAGCCGATGCTTGAGTCCTTTCAAAACTGTTAGTATGTATACCTAAAATTCAATAAGCAAGAACTCATTAGCTTGCATTGACGTAATTCTATCAGAGATCCATAAAACCGAAGAGTCAGCGTGTGCATTGACGTAATTCTATCGTAATCATGGTATTTTATTTTATTTTGTTATGAATGAATCATATTGGTGCCAATGAAAATCGGGAAATACAACCTTACCTTGGCTATGTGGGCATGAAAATCTCTAGCATCAACAATAATGGGACTTTCCTTGAAGGATACACA
>JAOWBH010179016.1:0-10156 GCA_028566215.1 Silene coronaria
CACTCCCCTAACAACGACGGCTTACCAGTGCCCTCATACGTAGACGGATTATACTTAGACACAACAGATCCAAGCTTGCCAGGAGTCATCTCATTCCTACTAGCCAAAGCCTCTGTCAACCTCTCATTTTGTGTAGTCAGTCTCTCATTTTGCGTAATCAATCTCTGAATATCCTCTGCAGACATCTCAGGTGGTTGGGAAGTACTAGCTTTCTTTGGAGGCATCCTTAAACTCCTAAATAAAGGTAAAAAAACATAAGTTCCTACCTAAAGATTGGTCATACTATCTAAATAAGAACTGTGCCACCAAAATAACTTGTAGTTGACTCAACCGAAACAAACCCAGCTAACCCCGGTGTCTAAGTCTCACGACCTATGCAATCCTTACCATTCACCGCCAAAAATCATGACCATCTTGCATTATCTACCAATCAACCTTTCAAATTTAAAGCAAATCACAACTTAACTAAACATGGTTTCGGGGTAGCACATTCTGCATATCACTAGACATGAAATTTTTATTCACATTACATACATTCATATATTAAATATCACCTCATTACATAAGATATCATCATTCTCATATCAATGTATATATTCATATAACAAATTAACTAAAATTAATTAATTCATTATCATCCAATCATGCATCCATCACCTCTTTTAACCTCATTCACAATCATTGTAATCAAATAAATGTCTCAAAATTAACAAAGCATAATCATCCATATATTCATCCATCAACACCAACAATTTCCATCTCTCACGGCCCAAGGTCAATTTCCACATCTTACAATCCTTACCTCCATTCTTATCACAATAACAAGATAAAATTCATATTAATCGAACAACCTTGACCCTTAATAAATAACATTCTACTTTAACTACCCCACCTCCTTTTTAAGTCTCTCTCAAGGTGACCGGCTCGAAACTGAAAGGGCCAGGGGTTTGGAATGAGGGGCCAGATCACCGAAGCCTAATGAGGCTCCTAACAGTTCCTCCCCGTATTTATTTTATATAAACACACCTAAATTCATTATTATTCATTGGTTAGGCCTGAGGATCGTTCGCTCTGATACTACATTGTAACACCCCTATTTATATAAGAGCCTATAGCATGACATTCTCAGATAAATGAAGCTGTTACCATCTCGGTTTCCCAAGGTAGTGAATAACAAAGCAAAACAAAACCAAAGTAATTTAATATAAAACTTAATAATGGTCTTATACAATTTTAAAAACTAAATTAAACTAAATAAATTATGAATTACAAACTCGCATCGTAAATATAAATGTCGTCTAGCAAATTAATAACTAAGTTATCTAAGACTTCTAGTCCAATCCAATTCTCACGCAAGCTTCCAGCTCCCAAGACCGCTATCTCAAATACATGTCAGTCAATCAGTTCCCCAACTATTGGTTCATCACAGGTGTTTATGGAATACACGGTCAACCAGACGGTTGAGTATGAATTAACTAAACAATAATTATTAATCATAAATAAAACATCAATAATCAATCCAACCCAGTTCCAATATTCACACCCATAACTTTCATCCATCCATACTATACTCGAATCACATCCATTCCACCCAAACTCCGTCTTAACGCTTCCTCAGCTCCGAATGTGCATATCTCTCTACTAGTGAGCCTACTAGAGAAGAGACTTTAAGGGGTAGCCGGTGATTAACTAACGCCACAAAGGACTAGAGGTTGCCCAGACCGGTCCCTTCAAATAATAACCAAGGACTAGCGGTATATCGGTCCCTTCAAATAATAACCAAGGACTACCGGTATATCGGTCCCTTCAAATAATAACCAAGGACTAGCGGTATATCGGTCCCTTCAACAATAACTCAACAATAATCTCAACTCTTACACAAGGACTATCAAGATCCCTTTAATCAATTAACAATATCCACCATATATAAATCAATAATGCTCAAGTAACCAATAATGCTCATAATTAACTCAACTCCATGATCCCAATTCCTCATCCGTAATCACAATCGCAATATATAAATCAACCACATATATGTAAACAATTAACAATCTTATAATAATAAGTTGAGTAGGATAATCTCTACCTTTAGCAATTCCAATAATAGCTCACCCGATGCAACGCAATCAATAGACTTCTCAACCAAATCCGTCACCTATTCAGTTCATATAATCACATAATTATAAACTAACTAATTTAATTACGTAAATACTTAATTATAATCCCCTCCTAAATAATTATAACTTTATATATTACATTATTATTATAATTTAACTTTAATAATCATAATCATTTAATAATATTACGATACGATTTAATACAAATCCCGACTCGATAATTATAATTAATACCCATAATCACACGTTGGACTTGTGACCATACTCTACTCACCAAATTCCCCTCACCTCACATACACACCACCCCAACTCGTCTCAGCCACGTCAAACACCGCGCTACTGCACTCCCCGGTTCAGCCACTCCTCTCGTTGCACAACCACAGGCAACCACACCCATAACCTCCAGTCTAGAGGCATCCTAAACAAGCTCAACAACCAGCCATTTCGTACGAAAAAAACGGTCATAACTACCCTTTACTCCGTCCCAACAGCCACTAGCCACCACCAGACAACCACCACAGACGTCAGCCACCACCTTCCATCACCACCAATCACAAACCCGACCCCTAACACCGAGACCTTAGTCGACTTCTAACACCCCACACACGCTTATTACCTACTGCCAACAGCCCCCAAAAACGCCTGATAAACCACCCAAAACAACCACCAATCAACACCACGACGGCCACCCTAACATCTCCTGACCACCACTCTACGACTGCTCCAAAGACTCGACTCAATCAACCCAATACCAACCCTTCAATCGACGCCCTAGACCCCCTGTGCAAAACGCGACAACCCGATACCTCCCACAGAAACTCGCTTCAAACACCAGCCTACCACCGCTATAACCACCTCAAACACGGTCTACCATGGTCGACTCTCCTTACCTAATAATCCTAACCTAGATTCGACCCAAACCCAACTCATAAAGTGGGTCAAAACAGGCAGTTACCAAAACAGTGCAAAACGTGTATAAAATCAATCCTAGGGTGGTCAACGGTGGTCAAACCTCCGTGGTCAGTCATGACGTGGGTCAGGGAGGGTCCTACGGTAGTCAAGGTCGAGTCTAAGGTCGGTCATAGTGGTCAACGATGGCTCAATGAATATAAATAACAAAGTTGATTATCGAGTTTACCTTTTTGCCTTGAGACGGAATTACAGCTAAGTTAGATCTGTCTTTCTCCTTATAATACCTCTTCTACCAGTTTTATGTGATAATTATGAATAGCAAAAGCGCTTTATGTTTGACCTAATTTGTATTTATAGCAGTTAAGGTAGTCTTGAAACTTCTAGAAAGGTAATTATATTATTATATTAATAATATTATTATTATTATTATATTATTATTATTATTCCCAATTCAATTATAACTTTATTATTATTATTACTATTATTCATGTCTCACTACATAAACTACAATTTTAATAAATGTAATTTATGAAACCGCTTCACATTTTCATTATTAAATAACTATTACTTATTCGTAAAATATGGGGTATTACAGTCTCCTCCTTAAAAGGAACTTCGTTTACAGTCTTCCCCCCTTAAAAGGAATTTCGTCCTCGAAGTTCAAGACACTCTAACAATTTAAAGGTATTCAAAATTTACAGTATTACATTTTGAAGCCAAAATGCCGGTCACTAGGAGAACGCAATCCAATTCCGAAACAAACCAAGATTCTGAGGAGGCTGAGAGGCTTCGGGCTAAAATTCGGCCCTCACGGAAGTACTTCAAGGAAGACATGACCATGCTTCGTCCATAAGCCAAGCCATGAACAGGTTCTACCATACCCGCTATGAAGGAAAAGGTGAACCAAGCAAGTTTAATGATTGGGTTCGAGAAATGGAGAATATCTTCAATGTGATTCAATGTACGGAGGACCAAATGGCGGAGCAAGCCGCATTTTATCTCTCCAGACCGGCAGGGGCATGGTGGAGCCACGAGAAGGGCGTCATGAGAGTCTTCTACAAAGGCAACAGACATGCGGCAATTCCTTGCGCCAACTTTAAGGCGGAAATAAGAGATGAGTTCATTCCCAAACATGTGAGAAGTCGACTCCGTGCCGAGTTTGATAGTTTCGTGATGAGTGAGGACATGACCGTTCAAGAGTATTACACGAGATTCTACAAGCCCTATGCTTATGTAGAGGACCTCAACCCAAGCCAAGCACACTTGGCCTTGAAATTTGAGAGGGGATTGTCCCACAAGATACTAGGAAACATGACCGCGGGGGTGCTTACCGATGTTAAGGACATTTGTGCTCGGGCCGGCAATGCCGAGAGGCTTAATGAGGTAACTAAGGAAGCAAAGGAAAGAGTAATGGGAAAGAGGAAGGCGGAGAGTGAAGGAGGGGGAAACTTTGACTATGGGACAACTTTTAATCAACCCCGTTCCTTTTCGGGAAGAGTCCAATTTAGTGGCGGAGCTAGATTCGCTAGAAGTGGCGGGAGAGCCATGAGTGAGGGTGGGAACATCAAGTGCTACAATTGTGGTGGAATGGGTCACAAGAGGGCGGAATATACTAGCCAAGGAGGAGGGACTAACAAGCGCTTCAACCAAGGGAGGTCCTACCAAGCACCAACCCAAAGCTTCACTAACTCTCGTAACACTGGAACTTGGAAGAATGCTAATCGAGGAGGAACCGGGCGGGGATGCTTCATGAGGGGAGCCCCTCCTCAAGGGACCATCATGAGTGGATAAGCTTCGGAGGCTAGACCAACCACGTCGGCAAGCACAGTGCAAGGGGCACCAAGGGCTAGCAGGAAGTTGTACGTCATGGGGAAACAAGAAGCCGAGGAGGAACCCCACGTAGTCTCGGGTATCTTTTTCAAAAACTCCACACCTACTTTCGTATTGTTCGATTCGGGAGCGACCCATTTGTTTGTGTCTAAAGGACACTTGTTGACCCTAGGATTAGGGGAAGGGAAGAAGGCCAATGACGACGTAGTCCTACCTTCGGAAGATTCGGTCATATGTACCAAATTGTTTAAGGAGGTGTCGGTCATTATTGGGGTTTTCCGGTAAACCTATTTGAATTTCCTCTAGAGGGGTTTGAGGTTATTTTGGGAATGGATTGGCTAGATAAACACAAAGCACACATCGATTGTCACCAACGGAAAATATCTCTTAGGGGACCCTAGGGCGTGAGGTGTCTTATCGGGGTTTCTTGAACCAACCACAAGTCAAATTAATTTTCGTGATGACCTTGAATCGCTTATGAGGAAGAGGTGTCCTATGATACTATGCCATGTGAAAGACCTTAGTGTAGAGGAACTCAAGGCCTATGATATACTAGTGGTGGGAGAATTTGTTGATGTGTTTCCGGAAGAATTACCCGGTCTACCCCCACAACGCGACATAGAGTTTAGCGTGACTTTGAAACCGGGAACGAGACCAATTTCTAAGGCCACATATCGTATGTGTCCAAAGGAATTAGAGGAACTCAAGAAACAACAATGCAAACTTTTGGATAAGGGTTATGTGAGGCCTAGTGTATCACCTTGGGAAGCACCGGTTTTGTTTGTCAAAAAGAAGGATGGGAGCATGAGGTTATGCATAGACTACCGGGAATTAAACAATGTAATCATTAAGAATAGGTGCCCTTTACCAAGAATTGATGACCTTTTTTACCAACTTAATGAGGCGGGAGTGTTCTCCAAGATCGACTTGAGATCGGGATACCATCAATTGAGGATTAAGGATGAAGACATTCCCAAAACCTCTTTTCGGTCTAGGTATGGGCACTATGAGTTCATGGTAATGTCATTTGGATTGACAAATGCATCGGCCGTATTTATGGGTTTGATGAATATGATGTTTAGGCCATATTTGAACAAGTTTGTAGTGATTTTCATTGACGACATAATTGTATATTCCAAGAACACGAGGAACACCTTAGGATTGTGTTGCAAACCTTGAGGGACAACCAAATTTATGCCAAGTTATCCAAGGGTGAGTTTTGGTTAGAGATGGTGGCCTTCTTAGGACATGTGGTGTCAAAGGAGGGAGTGTCAGTAGACCCTAATAAAATTGACGTCGTGTCAAAGTGGGAGGCACAAAAAAACATAGCCAAGGTAAGGAGCTTCTTGGGGTTAGCCGGTTATTACCGGAGATTCGTGAAAGATTTCGCAAAAATAGCTAGACCCTTAACTTCGCTCATGAGGAAGGAGAGCCAGTTTAAGTGGGATGCGAGTTTTGAGACGGCTTTAAAAACACTTAAGGGTCGTTTGACCACCACCCCAATGTTGACATTACCGGAAGGAATTGACAACTTTGAGGTTTATACTGACGCATCCAAGAACGGCTTTGGGTGTGTCTTGATGCAAAATGGGAAAGTGATTGCTTATGCATCTAGACAATTGAAAAACTATGAGGAAAAACCACCCCACCCACGATCTTAAGCTTGGTACCGTAGTATTTGGATTGAAAATTTGGAGGCATTATCTTTATGGAGCGATATTCAAATATTCTCCGAACATAAGAGCTTGAAATACATCCACACTCAAAAAGACTTGAACATGAGGCAAAGGAGGTGGGTAGAGCTAATAGGGGACTATAATCTAGAGATAATCTACCATGAGGGGAAAGCCAATGTGCTGGCCGATGCCTCGAGTAGGAAGTCGGTGCACTCCTTGTGTATTGCTCTATCATTGATGAGACTAAGGGAAGAGGTGAAGAAAATGGGTATTCATGTAATTTGAAAAGAGGGAGTGATTAGTGATTTGACTCTTGAACCCGAGTTGTATGAAGAAATCCGGAAATTTCAAGCTACCGATCCGAAAATTTTGGAGTGGATAGATGCTTTAGGAAGGTGAATACTTCTAAGTTTATGCTACATGAGGATGAGAGCCTTCGGTTTGAGGAACGATGATGCATACCTAATAATGAGGAGTTGAAGAATATATAATATTTTAAAAGAAGCTCATAACACACCATATTCCGTGCATCCGAGAGGCGACAAGCTTTACAAGAACTTGAAGAAAACCTTTTGGTGACCAGGTATGAAAAAGGAGGTTGCGGAGTTTGTGGCTAAGTGCCTAACTTGCCAAAGGGTCAAAGGGGAGCATAAGAGACCACAAGGGAAGATACAATCCATGGAGGTGCCTTTTTGGAAGTGGGACTTTATTTCTATGGACTTCACTGTGGGATTACCTAGGACATAAAAAGGGAACAACATGATTTGGGTAATTGTAGATCGACTAACAAAATTGGCTTACTTCATTCCTATGAAAGACACATAGAGCAAAGTAGATTTAGCCAACGCTTAACGAAAAAATACGCCCAAGTTACATGGGACACAATCGGACATTGTATCGAACCGGGATTCTAGATTCATTTTGCGGTTTTGGCAAGAGTTACAAGAATCTTTGGGGACCAAGTTAAAGATGAATACCACTTTCCATCTGGCCACGGATGGCCAAACGGAGAGGACGATCCAAACATTAGAGGATATGCTTAGGGCATGTGTATTGGAATTTGGAGGCTCTTGGGAGGAGAGACTCAACCTAATAGAGTTCTCATACAACAATAGTTACCACGCATGACACCGTTTGAAGCACTTTATTGTCGGAAGTGTAGAAGCCATATATGATGGGATGATGGCGCGGAAGCCATGATGTTAGGATCATAAATGGTTCAAGACATGATTGAGCAAGTTCACATCATTTGGGAAAAGATGAGAGCATCATAAGACTGTCAAAAGAGTTATGCTAATTTGAGGAGAAGTGACATTGAATTTGAGGTTGGGGACAAGGTTCTACTTAAGGTTTCACCCATGAGAGGGGTTCTGAGATTTTGAAAAAGAGGCAAGCTTATCCAATAGTTCATTGGACCTTATGAAATTTTAGCTTGGATTATGGAAGTGGCCTACTGTCTGGCACTTCCCCGGACCTTGGACCGCGTACACAACGTCCTTCATGTCTCACAACTACTTAAATACGTAAGTGATCCCTCGCATGTCCTTGAAGCAGAAACGATCGAGATAGATTATGCCTTGACTTACGTTGAAACACCCAAGGAAATACTAGATCGGAAAGTAAGAAGAACTAGACATGGGGATACAAACTGGGTTAAAGTTCTTTGGTCAAACCACCAAGTAGAAGAAGCCACTTCGGAAACCGAAGAGTCCATGAGAAAGCGTTATCTCCACCTTTTTAATCAGGTATGAGTCGGTTACGCGATCGTAACCTTGTTTTTAGAAGGGTGGGGCAAGTACTGAATTCTTCACATCTTCCTCTATACTTAGAAATCTCACTTCGAATTAGTAATCTAATTACCTTTTCTTGTAATATTAAAAGACTTTGAAAGTAAAAACAATGAGGAATTAGTAGACCTTTTGGAGACGGGTATGAGTTTCGGGGATGAAGTTCGTTTTAAGGGGGGAAGACTGTAACAAATCGACATTTCCTGGCCTGAACTCGAATGAGTACCACGACACTCGTTCGAGTGGTCATGGCACTTGGTCGAGTGGCCTGACCGAGCAACATAGATGACTTGGTCCTGTTAGTTCCGTACTCTGCTAAGTGAGTGATATCACTTGACCGAGTAAGATATCCCACTCGGCCGAGTAACTGGGTTACTCGACCGAGTACGCCTGACGGGTAGAGTTATGCGGTAGTTGAGTTGAAGCCCTATCATACATAAAATCTGAATGTTATCCTTAACCTCTCCACTCATCCTCTTACAAATTCATTTAAACAAACACAAAAATCACATCAACCTTATCTTCTCAAAACCTCCACCATTCTGCATCCTCTTCCTTGAGACTTCCATTGATTGAAGCCTCATTGTCACCATCTTCAAGCTTGATAAGTATTACTTTAAACCCATATTATACCACCTTAACCTTAAGCTAATCCAAGATCTAATTCTTGGAACTATTAAGCTTTTAATCTATTATGAGTTATATCACAATTAATTAAGGAAATTATAGAAGTAAATTATGTAATTAAAATGTGTAGTAAAATATTCTTGTCTCCAAAATATGTAAACGGGGAGACTTTGTTGAGGAGCACTTCTAGTTGAGTGGTTGATTAAAGATCTTGATTGAGGTAGGATTTTTCTACTTAGTTTTGTTAATTGATTCATATTATTATTCACATGTTCATGACTAGATGCATTGTCACATGTAGGGAACACCTCATTGTAGTGATTATTCTATATTACATGAAAATGTGATTAATGTGGTATGAGATGAATAAGGAAGTTGTTGAACATTTAATTTAACTTAATTGTGATGAATAGATACGAGTAAATGATACATGTGATTTGGTACCAAGGTATGGTTGCCATGCCTTAGGGTGATTGATGATATGTTGGTTACTTGGAGGTGGTTGAAGTTGGTATGATACGAGGTGTTGTGGAGACGTGAGGCTGTTGGGAGACCGTCTTACACTTGAGTCGTCCATTAGGGCTTCCCACCCAAATGGAAATGTGCACATTAACGGCTTGAGTACGAAGAGACTTACGATGAGCCGTAACGTCGGGCAAGGGTCCGGTTAGCGTCCGGGCCCGTACTTGGGTGCGTCCCGGTACATGAGTTCGGACTGCAGTCCGGGTTGAGGGGTGACGGTGTTGCAATGTCGTCACCATGGTGGTTGGAGGAGAGGTGGCGGTACGGTATATCTCTTCTTCTTGTTGCATATTAGCATTTTATTCATCATTCTATTTATTATTACATTGATTAACAAAACTAATGGTTTCGATAACTCTGCCTTGATCAACTTGGTGATTTCCGACCATGTGGGGAGTAGTGGTTTGACAGGTTATAGATGCATGCATATGCGGGCTCGGAGCTTGGGAGCGACCACATTGTGTCATCACTCTTTTGTTGTAGCTTGTACTAGTAGTTATGAATCCTAGTAGCCACTACAAGAAAAACGCGGAAAACTGACGGAAAATACTGACGGAAATAAACTTTCGTCAGTAAATAAGGAATACTGACGAAAACTCAAATCCGTTAGTAAAATGAAAATACTGACGGAAATTCCGTCAGTAATACTTGGCGCGTTGACCAAGTCAAAGGCGCCAAGAGGTAC
>JAOWBH010179027.1:0-10156 GCA_028566215.1 Silene coronaria
ATATATATATATATATATATATATATATATATATATATATATATATATCCCACAATAGCCACCACAAAACTCACCACTAACTCGACTCAATTGGATCACGAAACCAACCAACAACCCACGCCCTAGCAGTCGACTCGAATCGTATAACTCGAACCAACTCTCTTGTAAATCCGCGACAACCACCCAATAACCACCCCTTGACCACCACTAGTGGTCGAACCATAGCCCTCAACATCCACCCCCAAAACCGACCCAAACCCGACCACAATAAGGGTTTATTTATTCGGGTTCAAACCGGGTTGCACAAACACGTGAATATCAACCCTAAAGCGAGTCGGTGGTCAAACTACCCTAGATCAGTCAAGGTCAAGGTCAAACGATGGTCAAGGGTCCCACAGTGCTGGTTAGTGTCGGTCAAAGCCCCTCACGGTGGTCAACAACTGCTTAAATCACAATAAAGACAAATTACGTAATTTATGAGACAGTTTTTGTGAAATTACCTTCTTTTTTTTGCTTTGAGACGAAATTAATGTAGATCTGATTTTCCCCTAATTCTCCCTTTCTCAATTTATGTGATATTTGTGAAGGCGAAAATGTATAGGTTAGGCTTGAGTCTTGTATTTATATTATTTGAGGTAGTCTTTTAGGATGTTTCTAGGAAGGTAACTTTATATTATTATTATTATTACTTATTTATTATTATAATAGCATACACCTACTCAAAAAATCACCTACCTATTACTACACATTTCACACGCCTATTTCCATATCCTGACTCATTTCGTTTTTTATTATTATTTTGTCTCAAAATGCAATTACGTGAATTATAAATAATTAATAATAAATAATGAGATATTATAATTATAAACATATTATTTGACATTTCACCGTTGACTGACTTTTGACCAAGCCTTAATAAACGGGGTATTACAATATATTGCATTAAGAGGAACAAAATCAAATCATTAAAGATGGTACTATGTTAATAAGAAGAATGTGACAAAAATCCCAAAAATAGTAATGTCTAATACATTGAAAAGAAAAGAAAAAAAAACAAGCGATATAAAAAAAACACGCACATAGGGCTGCATGCCCACCCCTCCTCCTAAGTCCTACCACCATAACCAACCTACTCAAATTAAGACATACCAGCCACCTAGGCCACCTCGTCATTTATTAACCCATAGCTTATGCCAACCAACAAGACGTCAAATCTCAACACATCCACGATCACCACTCTCCGTAATGGCCACGCCTGGGACAACCTCGCCTCCACTCCCATTCGTCGTTGCTTACCTCGCTCTCCACCTCCACTGCCCCACCATTCATTCTATCTCTTGACCGTCATCCAACAACCATTTCCTTATCCTAACAAACCGCCGACCTCACTAAATTAACCAAATTTTAATTAGGTTTTCATTTTAAAAAAGTCATTAGTTTGAAGATTTAATTATAAAGTACGAGTCAATACCAATTATTTAATCAAAGTATGATGTATAATTGAAAGACTCTGATAAATTTGATAGACTCATTTGAAAGTTTTTGGATTATATTTTATTTTTTCGCCTCTAAAACGTAATTGAGCTTATGTGTATTTTTCTCATGAGTTTCGTTTTAATTTTTAAAGTCAACATTTATGTAATAAACTCATAAACTTTACAAAAATATTTCAAGTCCTTTTGGTTTGATTAGTGTTATCATGTTATGTTTTGTCGAGTTATTTTCGGGATTAATTACTTTCAAATTGAGTCATTTTGAGCTGGATCATGTACGGATAATAAAAGTCTTTTAAAGTTAAAACTAATATACATGTTATAAATAAATAAAAATGTGTGATAAGAATAGGTTTCTTTTTACTTTTATTTTGTTAAATAAATAATTCAAACATTGCATCAAAAATTAAATTTGAAAAGCAAGGTAAAATGGTTTAAAAGTTAATCCAATTCCAAAAGAGGCAAGAAGAAGAAGAACGCCAACCAAGATAGGAGCTGGAAATCTGAGGGCGGAGAGAAGCAGCAGCAGAGAAAAGAAGGAAACAAAGGATAAATAAAAATGGACGATTATACAAGAGAAATGATGGACCTTAAAACCCTTGTTACCCGCACTCTTGAAAAGAAGGGCGTTCTCGCCAAGATCCGTGTATCTTTCCTTCTCTTTTTTCAATTCATCTTATTTTTCCTATTACTTGATTTGAATTTTGTAGATCCATAACTCGCCTTATTTTTTTACGGAATATTTAGGGGTTTTTCTTGTATTAATATTAATTTGAGAATGTTTATTTGAAATGTTGTGATTAGGCTGAGCTAAGAGCTAGTGTGTTTGAAGCTATAGAGGAAGAGGATCGGGTTGTCGAAAAGGATGAAGGTTTGCCTCCTGCATTGTTGGGTAGCTGCAATGATCGCGCCAAACAACTTCACGCTTCTCCTTCAGGTGTCCGTCTTCTTTTGGTGATTCTTTTGCATATGTAGTTGCTTTATCCTATTAAATAATTAACGCTGCATACATTCGACTAATCGACTCCCTCTTACCCCGCTATAGACAGCAACCTGGGAGAAACTGGGCTAATGTTTTGGTTTGGGAGAGTTCTTCACTTTTGTTGAATTTAAAGCAATATTGAGACACTATATGGATGCTAATGTTAGGCGTACGAGTATAAAGGGTAAATACTATCAATCTTTCTCTGGGTAATCGTAATCGCACCCGCTTTATACTAAGATGAAAGTTTCGGCTAGATGAGGACACAGTGTCACCTGCCCTAGAGGTCTAGAACTTGTTCCCTCTACAGTCTATCTATTGTGCAGTTAATGTGGGTACTTTATAGTTTTTATACTTCCTGTTTTTTTCTATGTGTTTTTCATTTGACTTTTCGAGGTAAAGATTTCAAAACTTTACCCATAATATGTTAAAATTGTACATAGTTATACTATTATAGTATTATATTGAGTTTTTTACATTTTTGCACTCAGGTCTATTAGATGCGAGGAGTGCAATAGTGATATTGTAGATTGCCATCCCCTTTGTTATAAACAACTTTTTTTGCGATTTAAAAGGTGAATCTGTCCTGTCTATGGTACATTAACGGGGTATCAGTTGCGTAATGGTGATAAGAAAAAAAAAAGTGGATTGGCATGGAGGTCACTTCAGCTGCATTGCATATTATTAGATGCGAGGAGTGCAGTAACCTAGCTACTTACTGCCTTGTGTCCTGGCTATACCCGTCTCAAATGAATTGTAACAAGAAAATAACTTGGTTGATTTCTAATTGATAGCATGAAATAAAATTCTTTCCGGAGTTTTAGAAGTCTTTCAAAATTATTCTATGATATAAGCTTATAAATCCTGTCACACTTGTTACTGGTATAGCGGATAACTGAAAATCCATTTACGACTTTTATCAGCTGAAGTATTAAGTTAACTTTCCTGCTTAATCAAATGCAGGGAGACTTTTGACTGCTTTAATATGTGAATACTTGGACTGGGCACAGCTAAATCATACTCTGAAAGTGTATCTTCCTGAGTGCAATTTGGTACTAGAACTATATTATTTCTGTTATATCATATTTAAAAGTCGGGGCGGATAGTCTAATTTATTTATTGTCCATCTAATCTTTAATCTGAATTGCAGCCAAAGGATTTCTGGAAAGCTGAGTTGAAAGAGTTCAGTAGCAAAAATGGATACGATCTCAGCCAAAATGGAGAAAGTGGTCCTGTGCTGCTAGATGTTCTTGAAGGATTCTTAAAGTTTGAGGTTTGCTTAATGCTCAACCGCCTCAACTCTTTAAATACTTAACTTTTTTTTTTTTTTTTTTTTTTTTTATCTCAGCTTTAGGGATTGTGTTTTTTTATTTTCCCTTTTGAATTTTGTTTCCAGCACATGGGCCAAAATGTCAAATAGCCATTTTGAGATCATGTGACGGTCACCAATAGGTCAAATTGCCGGAAGCTGATAATAAATTATTCTGTAACTTAACAGAAAGTTGATACGTTGACCCCCAAATCTCACTATGTTCTTTTCCCATGGCCCTGCTTAATCCTTCTGCATCTTGCAAGCGTACTACTCAGGGTTAAAACATTAAGCAACACTTGCTCGTAGAATATTATAGTTCCATATAATAAGTCACAGAAAAGTACAGTAGTCACTGGGTTCTTTCTGTAAATTCTTTGTTAAATGGTTTGCATATGATAAAACTTTATAATTGGCTAAAGGAAAGTTCTATTTGCTATTGGGCTTGTATATACAACATCGGTTGCTAACTGTAGCAGGAGAAGTTTTCGATTGTGTTTCGCAAGTACTTTTTTTATAAATAGCATGCATTCATTGTACCAGGGAAAGTTAATTCTGAAGTGTGAAGATCTCTATATATGTTCTTAGTTGCATTCCTTTAACTAATAACACATTGTACCTTATTGGTTCAGAATTTATCACAAGCAAGAGGCAGTGGATCAAATTTAGAGTCTCGCAACACTCGAAGACCGTCACCGTCTTCATCCTCTATTGCTGGGGGCTTACCCCCCTTAGTGAGGTCTGAACACTAGACACTCTCCTAAATCCAATACGTATTAATTATGTCATCATTTTGTTCTCTTTTATTTTTCTGATGGTGGCATAACTTGCATGCTTTCAACAGGACACTTCCAGGTTCCCAAGCAACTGGTAAGGAATTTTTTTTTTCTTTATCACCTATCATTCCTTTTTTTTTTTTTTCGCATATGAGTTGACCCCTAATGCATGCTAGAGAGGAGAGCAGGGTCATCTAGTTACCGGAAAGATGACTATAACTGGCGCTATGAGGGTGATGAATTGCCAGAGGATGTAATTCGTGCTTCCGCTGCTATGGAGAATTTACAATTGGATAGAAAAACTCGGAATCTGACATCTTCATGGAGGTTTTTTTCTTGCTTCTCTAAGCTTTCCTCGTATACATAAACTGTGGAGTTATTTGCTCTCTTCAAATCGTCGAATTATCTCCTCGAGTCATTGCCCTTGACTGCATGTAGATTGGGATAAATAAGTTGATAGTATTAAAGATCCAGCAAGCCATTACGTAGAGGCTTGTGGGCAAGGCTGTGCACTTGGAGTAGTTACACCTTTTCATCCGGTCCTGATTCCCTGTATTGCTGTGATAAAGAAGTGCTGACGCCCTAGCAATCACTGAGGCGCTTTGCTTAAATGCGTCTTCAAGCTCATCTTGTTGCTCTCATAAAACTGATACGTGTAGATATTTGGATAACTGAGATGCCTCGTGTAGAACATAGACCACACCATAAATAAAAGAAGCATTTTGAGCATCAATGATGGGTTCTTTTGCATTTCATGCAATGGCCAAACTGTCAATTCTTTGATGGACACGGATAATTGATCATTCTCCATGTGAATGAGTCGATTCATATTGATGCGGAGATTTATCTAGTTTGGCAGCCATTTGTGTTTTCTGATATGTGGAGTGCTACTTCTAATTTTATTGAAAATGCACGGGATGTGTGGGATAGGACATTGATACGCAAGGTACCCACATATTTCAGGTGTTCACCAAATTTGAGGCTTTGAAAAAGCCCAAAGCTTCGATTACAGAGAGGTTTTCTGATATTGAATAAGCAGCTTGCTTGGCTAATCTTGAAAAAGCCTAGAGCTTTGAATAAGGGAGGTGCTATCCAAACACAATCCCAAGCTTTTTCGCCATGAATGTTTTGTAAGTGAAAATGCAGAGATTAGCAAAGTCCAGTGGTAGATTTTGAGACAAAAAGTAAAAGCTTAGTGGCCTGGACAAGCAGATGAATAACCTTCTTTTATAGCTGTATAAAAACTACCAACGCTCGAGGTATGCATAAAAAGTTATTAGATCAAGGGGGTGCTGCATAAGGATCTTGATATAACTTTTGGTGTTTTCAGTCCATGAAGGTTCATAGAGTCCCCTTGATCTTAGAATACCATTGTTGCTGAAGCCTATTACGATGGAGAAAGTGAAGTGGGTCATGTTATCAGCCTGCGATAATAATGCTCCTGCCCGGCAAATATTCATGCCAGATCTTTTAAGTTTGTGTTAGAAGGACTAACCTTATTTGCAGAGTAAGAATGGTGATCAACCTACTGACATACTGTCCACAAACCTGATTTCGGTGGCTATTAGAGTCCCGATGAATGCTCATACCCCAGGACGTAATAACCAAGTATGGCTCTTGGGGGTCTAGGAGATAGTCATTTGTGACTAAAACTCGTTCTTGGGGGTTTAGGAGATAGTCGCGTGCCAAGAAAGTCAAATTAAGAAAGTGATTGTAGTCTGTAGAAATTATTTGTGTGCTGGAAGTTATGTTAATGATAAGATACCTTTAGTCGCTTGGGATTTGGTGTGGCCTCCCAACAAAGCTGGTAATCTGGGGTTTCATAACTGTATAAATTGGAAATTCTTTGTTAAAGTGCAACATATTTGATATTTGGCTTAGGGTAAGATTATTGGTAGTCTTGAGACAAGACTCACTCAAGACCACCAATAATCTTTCCAAGTCTTGACGAAGTCTTAAAGTGAGTCTTGGAAATCCAAGACTCACCTTAAGACTCTAGAAGAGTTTTGACCCTACCATTTTGGTGATGACATTCAATAAATGTCTTCCATGTGTAAAGTATTTTTTTCTCCTTTTGTTTAAAACCCCATAATAAAAGTGTTGTGAAAAATGTAAAGTTTGAGGCGAGTCTGACTAATAATGTATTCTGAGGTGGGTCTAAAAAAAGTCTGAACAATAAAATAATAGTAATTGTTAGTGGAAAGCTGATGTGTCAGAGTCTTAAGACTTTAGTGAGTATGACTGATAATCATACCCTTAGCGTGTAGTATCCTGCCTTTAAGATTTAGTGATGTTCCATGACATAATGGTAAATGCTTGATAGAAGACATGCCCTTTGTTTGGATGGACGGATTTGAATGAGAATTGAGGGAACACAAGTTCTTTTATGAGACCTTCTTACAATAATTAATAGTAAGACCACTTCAGTGCATAAAAACATGAACTTTTTTTTTAAAATTGTTTTCCATACCTCTTTTCATGATATTAGTGACACCTTTAATTGTTACCCATTTTATAATGATAATGATAAATCTTATTTTATTGTGCTTGTTGCCTTTCATATTTCGTACCTCGTTTTGTATCTTTTGATACCTATTTAATTACTTCTAGTTCCCCTCTTATTAAATAGTCTCACAAGTGAGACCCCGTCCTTCGAGAGGCTTACTCTAGAGGGAGAACTGCTGTAGATGTTTGATTAGCAAGTTTTGTTTGGGGAAATGGAGGGATTCGTTTTCTTTGCCAAAGAACAAGGATTTGTAAGGAATATATTCCTCAAATCCCTCTCTTTTCCTTACCCTATGACTCTATTGCCCTTCCTTCCTACAATTGTATCCAAGCAAAGCCTTGGGGATTAGAGTGCAACATGTTTGTCGATAAATTATGTCAAGAGTGCATGACGAGTTGTTGCCTTTTTTTTCAGCTTTTGTTTTGGCTTAGGGTTTTGTGATTTTGGCTCTTGCCATTGGTTGTTTGGGTATCTTACATTTTTATCAAATCAATGGCGCCTTCATTACCATGCCAGGCTGTTTAGCTTTGGAACAAAATGGAATAAAGCAAAAAATCTCATTATATTGGCCGTGCATCTTGTAAAAAAAAGCAGCAGTTGGACTATACAGTTCTCGATGCAATTATCACCATGTGTTATTTGGAATCAACTTTTATGTGTTTTAACTTAAGGGTAGGACTGTGTAAATCCAAGTTTCGGCCTCCATTTACCGCCCTTGGAGAGTTGGGAGGCATTGGGCTAATGTTGTTACATATAAATGTTGTTAAAAACAGTACTTCAGATTATTTGTACTTTTAGAACTCACATTCCCTGTATCTCGAACATGCAGGCACGGTGGTGATGGAAATGCCGATGATGATGGTGGAGTAGATCACATGTAACCACCATGTAGTCATGTACCACCTTTCCATGAACTACGTAGTTGTTTATTTGTAACTATGAGCTCCTCAATGAGTGTCATTGGTGATTGATTAGTCACCTAGTTAGTGCATTCTGACGATCTTTTTTCTTTTGATTGTGATCTAATTTCTTATGGTATTTCTTCCCTAATAGCCCTTATAGTTGAATCGTATTGTATCTCTCTTTTCCAGACACCTGTTCTCTTGGTTTTAAATGTAAGTTCTAATTAGCTTTTCGAGTGAATGACAGAGCTCATCTAATTGCATGGTTTTGCGATAACTCTGATGTTGGACGTGTCTTTTAGCCAACCTTGGTATATAAGTTATAACACACTAAATTAAGCATGCCTCTCATCTTTGAAAAACTTCTACAAAACCAACCTAGCAAATCTGCGTGTATTTTGGTTGTTTCCTTATGTGGGGAGGAATTATGTGCACTTTTTTTAGCACGTTGAGGGGAGACCGTCTTTTTGTACGAGCCATACTTAAATGTAACTAGTCATTCTAGAAATTTAAATATAATTATGTATCTTTTGAAGTATAACATAGCTATTGGCGGCCTTCAAATCCTTTTGAGCAATTTGTCCCTTAGATTGGTCATCTCTGTACAAATTTTAAATATATATTGTTAAAAGGTACCAAGTTCTTCTACACTAATCTAACCATTGTTACATCCACCCTTCACTTTTTAGATTGTACTGTGTCGACATGAGATGACATGGATATGGATATGGATATGGATATGGATATGGATATAAATTTATAAGGCATTCGGGGGGCGTTGGTTTGAATACGGGAAAAGGAAAGGCCGAAAGGGAATAAAAAAGGGAAACCAGGGGATAATGAAATGGATCACCCCAACAATTCACCCTTGTTT
Organism: Silene coronaria; assembly: GCA_028566215.1. NCBI lineage: Eukaryota > Viridiplantae > Streptophyta > Magnoliopsida > Caryophyllales > Caryophyllaceae > Silene > Silene coronaria. Next base: position 8,843 of record JAOWBH010179027.1, read on the forward strand.
GGCTATTCAAAGGAAAGGAATACAATATGACCACCCTCTTTCCCTTATACAACTATCAGCCACCACCACTTGCCACATTCACCTATCCCTACTCTCCCTAATCGACCGCTGGCACCGGAGACAAACTGTCGCATGGCCGACCTCCACAACCTACCATCGTACGAGCCTCAGGTTCAGTACACGAAATTCACCCAAACCCTTTAAAAACCAACCAAAAACCCTTCCCCACACACGAAATCCCCTTCTTTACCCTAGAAACACTAGGATTGGTGTTTTTGAGGGGTTTCGAATTTGAATCAATGGGATATTTGGATCGATAATTCGCTGAGGTTATGAAGCCAATAGTCGATTATGACTAAAAGTCAATTTAGCATTAATCAGGATTTGACATACCTTACCAAATCGGGTTTGTGATCAAAACTTGATTGAGTTTCATTGAGCTTTTTATTTACTTGAATTTGAATAATAAGCAATACAATGGTCCCTATTTATAGTCAAAATAAAATAAAATATTGACACTTCTAATTGATATAAGAAAACGAGTTTCCTTATGTTCGAGACACCTAATTCTTATCGACAATCGAAATTGTCTTAATTCCATATCAATTTAAATTGTCGTGTTATTATATTTCTTAGTAAATAGTAAATAATATTAATCTTAGTCAGGCTACGACATCCATAATTGTATCATCCCCTCCATATAAATGATGTAAAACACCAACCAAAAACTCTTCCCCACACACGAAATCCCCTTCATTACCCTAGAAAACACTAGGATTGTGTTTTTGAGGGGTTCTGAAGTTTCCTTGAAATCCGCCGAGAATTCGAATCAATGGGATATTTGGATCGATAATCCGCCGAGGTTATGAACTCAATAGTTGATTAATACTAAAAGTCAATTTAGTATTAATCGGGATTTGATATACCTTACCAAATCGGGTTTGTGATCAAAACTTGATTGAGTTTCCTTGAACTTTTTATTTACTTGAATCTGAATAACAAGAAATACAACGGTCCTTATTTATAGTAAAAATAAATAAATAATTGTAATACTCCGTATTTATTTGATAGTGTACTCGGTCGATTGGGGTGCACTCGGCCGAGTATGGGGTCAAGTAATGTTAGTGGGTTACTGGAGTGCAGTCACTCGATCGAGTACTGGTGGTACTCGACCGAGTAGGCTGCACTCGGTCGAGTGCAGTCGGTACTCGACCGAGTGCAAGTCGGATTATCGTGTTTTGAGCGGTCTGATGAGGGTGATTGCGGAGGTTATATATATTCAGTTTGTCAGTTTTGTAACTGTCTCTTATACAC
>JAOWBH010179048.1:0-10155 GCA_028566215.1 Silene coronaria
AGGCGCAGCCAGTGGTGCGTCCTCTGGAAGAGGCGCAGCAACTGATGCGTTCGTTCCTGGGTTGGGCTCTGACTGTGAAAGTCAGAATCGCAATCCGTTATGTTCATTAGGCTAATTTAGGTTGGATAATGGCAATAATGAGTAGAAGGAAGTATCTTAACATATTTTACATGTGGATGCATCCACAGTGATCGTGAATACGAATTATAAACGATATAAAACGAATTAAAAAGACGAAATTGCTCAAATTATACAAATTATACAAGATAATGAATTAACATCGACGAAGGATGAAATAAATTAATGAATTAAGGTTGAAATATCATTCATAGATGCTATACGTTAATGGATTGAAAGGGATTCGATATTGGAAATCGAAAACTTTGAACCCGGAATCGACAAATTGACGAAAACCGTACAATATTGGATTATTTACGATTTAGGTCGAGGGAATTTGGATGAATTAAATTAATGTTCAAAATTAAAGAAAATAATGAAGAAAATAAACGAAGTAAAGAAAACACGAACCCAGAATATAAACTGAGTAAGAAGAAGAAGTGAACCAGGGGCCAGGCAGCCTCTAGAAGAGGCGCAGCTAGAGCTGCGTTTCTTCCAGAAGGCGCATCCCACGGTGCGTCTTCTATCCAGTGGGTTTCACTGCTGGTTTCGTAAAAGGTTGATTTTTAATAGTTTTGAATGATAAAAAAGAATTAATTTAGGCATCTTTATGACATAAACAACAAAATACAATATTAAATTTGAAATTTATGATAATTGAGATTTACACCCTCAGACTTACATGTTAATGGCACGAGATTTAACTAAAAAAAATGTCTTTTAGTGGTAACTCGAATTAATGTGAGAAATAAAGTGCCTTTTCTTAGCAAAGAAAGATTAATTAATTATAGTCGGTGTGTAGTTGATCAAATTGGTCGGTCAAATGCAAAATTGTGACGGTACTCGAAAGGATTCGAGCTAACGTGGTCGAATAGATCAAGCACGTTATGTCAAAGCACAAGAGCGTAGGTCTAGAATGCAAAGAGGGAGAAGAGAAAGGGCGGACACTCGCATGAAGAGTACGAGGTATGAAGGCCTCTATTTATACTAATCATGAGCTAGGGTTTTGGAAGGCTGGATACTGCTTGAAACAAGCCCATGAGAAGCGCAGCCAGTGCTGCAGCTCTTCTAAGAGGCGCAGCCTTTGCTGCATCATCGGCCCAGTGGTACCATGTTCAGCACGCAAGATCTTTACGGTTGGATTATAGAAATAGGAAGATAACGACTTCCTTATTCCGCAAGGTGAGATATTAATATTATTTGGCGGTGGACATTCTAGAAACTTCCAAAACGTGTTGAAATGGTATCAGAAAATGAAGACGGTTTTTGACCCGGATTCCAAACGGACTCTAATTACTGTCAAAACGACCGTATCGGCACGTAGATGACGACCAAGGGGTTGAAACAATTGTTTGAGTTACCACTTGACGACGACTTTAATAAATGTCATAAATCATACCAAATATTAAATATATAGTTCAATCATCACTGGGTGGTTTGCGGGTGTTGCAGAACGAGGTGTCTATAGAGCCCCTACCTTGACTGAGGCTTGGACTATGCGAAAGTCATAGTATATCAATCGAAGATTACAACTTGAAGACTATGGCGACGCGAGGCAACTCAAGGAGACTGGGCCAAGGATCTGTCGTCAGGAACAGTTTAGAGTCTGTTGACTATCGGAGAGGGTCGTTTAAAGTCCGTTAGACTACGTAAGGAAGCTCTCCAGCAATAAGGAGAAACCATACCTGAGTCTTCTGCTAAAAGAATTTCGCCCGTGACCTCTGCTAAAAGGATTTCGTCTGGCGTTAATTTGTATGTGCTAAAATATTGCACCCGCGGCCTCTACTAAAAGAAATTTGTCTGGCGTTAATTTGTCTGTGCTAAAATGATGTCTTGGAATGACTTGTGTTGTGCTGGCGCTTAAAAAGCCTGATAAATATGCTTAATTTATCTTTGTCCTTGCAGATATGTAAACAGCTGAAAAAATTTGTGGACTCTCATTGGGGACGAAGCATGATGCTCGGAAAATATCCACTGGGGAGATCCGATCGGAAAACCGGTACCGAAGAAGGAATGATCCTCGAAAAATAATATAAACCTGAATGAATATATGAATATATTCGAAAAAATAACGTCATAGGAATGGCCTACGTCTAACGAATTCTTAACGAACTTGTGCTATTGAAAACATGTTGAGGAATAGGCACAGCCATGGCTGCGACTTGAGGAAGGGGCGCAACCCCTGCTGCGTTCTTTCTCGAGTTTGTCCCTTCTCAGTTAAGCAGGAACATTCAGGTGCGATAATCATATTTCATCAAAACGTAAACTTTTCGACATTCTCTTGAAAAATCTCGAAAAGAACATCAAAATTCACACCCATTTTCGCCATTGATCGTGTCTAATCCAAGTATGCATCCCGTCTTTGTTAAATATCGTTGATTTTGCTTGAATTTGAGGTAAAAATTAGGGTTTATCGATCACTAAAATTTGAAAAATTGGGGCTTTTGCTTCAAACGAATATGTCGCATGAATTTGATATTAGAATTGTGCAATTGACCGTATTAGGATCATAACCATGTATTAGTTTGGAATTTTCATCCGTTGTAGACAAATTTAAGCTAGCTTGAGACGGTATTGTGTAGAATTGCTTATAGACCTCAAAAATAATCCAAAATATGTCGGATATTGACGAAACTTTTTGTTTTTAGACCTCGAATTATGGGTAAACTTTGTGTATGATCAAATTTTCAGCCTTTTGTCGCGCCTCCGGGACACTTCTTTTGGCTAATAATGTTAGCTTCATTAACCATTATATTAGACTCTTCTAATATAAAACTAATTTACTCATTAAATTTATCAAGATCTAGTGCATGCAAAGTATAAAAGGAGGAGAAATAGATACTTTTCCTTACATTGGATATGGATGAAATAAGGGCACAAGGTATGACTCCTTCCTATCCTTGTTTCAAAATAGAAACACTCCTTTCGATTGCACCCAAGACAACCCCTTAAATCTTATATTTTACTAACTAGGTAAAATATTAGACACTCTTAAAATTAAATCTAATACTTATATTATTACTACTCTAGTAATATATTTTGATTTATTAGATTTTGAACAAAATATATAAAAACCCTTTTTATTTTATTTTAGAGAGATGAGAGATAATTGGCATTAGAATGAACTAATGAGCAAAATATAAACATCCATATTATAATGGTGGGGTGGTGTGGCCGGTTATGGGGTGCCCAAGAAAGGAAGGCGTGCTTTCTCCTTTTGTTCTTCCCAAAACAATTAGGTTAGGCAAGAGGGTTTAGTGTGTAGTCATTATGTTTTTGCATTAAAAACAACCAACTAACTACCCTTTAAAACACCCATAAAACCGGCCCTCTCTCTTAATATGGACTCCATTTTATTTTTCACATTTTGTCAATTGTCATATAATGTGTGTAACACCCCCATTTATTTAAGAACCTTACCAGACATTCTCACATAAATAATGATGTTACAATCTCGGTAACCCGAGGCAGCAGGTAACATGGATAACAATACACAGTACTTTAAATTAAATATTAGAGTGATTGGCTTATTACATAACTCAACCCAAACAATAATGAGTATCCTTTATTACATAACTTGCAGCGAAAATTAAAGATTGTCTAAATAATAAATAACTGAATTAATCTAAGCGGTCTAGACTCTAAGTTTGCCAATCCTCTCTAGCTCCCAGCTTCCACACTGCTAACTCAATACCTGAAATCAGTCTGCTCCTCAATAATGGTTCATCATAGGTATTTAACGAATACACTGTTAACCACAAGGTTGAGTAGGATAATAAACACAACAGGACAATAATTGTACGATAAACAAATGCCATAAACCGTTATTCATAACCCATGCTCACTTTCGTTTCGTATGAACATCTCAACCCGAAGTTGAGGACAAACATCTCAATCGTCATTGAGGACAAGCATCTCAACCATTGTTGAGGACAAACATCTCAACCAATGTTAAGGACAATCATCTCAACCAATGTTGAGGACCAGCTCACAACAATATCAATTTTAATCGTGCAATGCAAATGATCTACATGCTATGCAAATCTCCATCTCAGCCATCACAACCACCCATCATAATTCCATTAACATAATATCAGTAATAACACACAACCAAATCAACACCAACGTTATCAAGTAACAGACAATGAATTAATACTAACACCAAACAATTAAAATCCAATTGAATAGATTATCCTACCTTGAAAGCAAATCCAATAAGCACGCGAACAATAAAAAAGGCCCCTCCACGAACCCGTCATCTAACAATAACAATCATTCATATAATTACTGACTATCCCAAACGTATAATCATATATAATATTTACCAACTAAATTATTATACGGATTTATTATTCATTTACATAATTATATATATATAGTTTGTGTTAGTTACATTAATTTATTAAAATTCCGACAACACCACCAATCAACCAAACCCGACAAAACCCCTATTGACCGACAAGGTCTAACCCCCTTTCCACACCTCGCAACACCACAACTCACAGCCTCAACACCCCTTTTTCGACTCACCACCACCATCACGTCATAGCCACCAATCACCCACCAACCACCACGACTCGACCTGCCCTTGCATAGCACCACCAAAACCGACAGCGCCTCACTATCTTCTCTCTGATCGTACAACAACCTTACCATCCACCCAATTCAGATGCCTAAAACCACACCTACAACCACCACACAAATCGCCTGGTGATGCCCTCACCCAGTCGTCACCACCACCGCGACAACCCTCCACAAAACGACCCAACTAGATATAACAACCCGACCCACCACGGTCGTAACACAATCCCAATAGGATAGGATGTGTACCTTTGAGCCCATTATTTGTCCTCACTTAAGCCCAAAAGTACAAGGCCTTGTTACTAAGTGGTGGGTGGAATCCTTTATAAACATCTCATAAGCTCCTTATTCTTTCCATGTGGGACAACTTTCCCCTCTCAATCACTTGGAGTGTTACAAACTCCCCCACTTAAAGAACACAACGTCCTCGTTGTGCCTCAGAGCTGACCGCAGCCAAGCCCAGAATCCTCCCCCGCTAGGTGGGTGAACCGGGTACTCCTGACCACATGCTCACTACCCCACGGTTGCAGGGTTGCTCTGATACCATTTATAACAACCCGACCCACCACAGTCGTAACACAATCCCAATAGGATAGGATGTGCACCATTGGGCTCATTATTTGTCCTGACTTAAGCCCAAAAGTATAAGGCCTTGCTACTAAGTGGTGGGTGGAATCCTTTATAAACATCTCATAAGCTCCTTATTCTTTCCATGTAGGATAAATTTCCCCTCTCAATCACTTGGAGTGTTACAAATGCCGTCATGAACCACGACCTCCTGGACCTCTTCCACTGGAGTTTCTTCCACAAAAGAATTTTTCCTATCCTTACTCAATTTCCTCCTTTTTCCTCCATCAATACTGGACTCACCCTGGTTGTGATCAGGGTTGGTTGGTTTGAGTTTGGACAATGGTGAAGAGGGTGTGGGTGAGGGATCAGTAGGTTTGTATGAAGGTTTGGTGGAACCGGCTTTGGCAGAAGAATAAGTTGTGGGTGAGTGAACTCGGGTTATTGGTTTGGGAGCCATGGCAGGGAGGATGATTGGAGAAGGTTGAGTGTGGGTGTTTTTTGAGGAGAGGATTTTAAGAGAGATGTGATGGTGATGGGACGAAGAGAAGATGGAGTATTTATGGAAATTGAAGAGTTGTAATTATGGTAGGAGTGAATATAGGCGACGTAAAAAGATTTTCTTTCATATATATATATATAATAGAAAATCTAGGGTAAATCTTGGTAAAAGATAAAGGTGAGATTTTGTGAGTACATGATTATATCGGCTAAGAGCATGTTTACGGAAAAATTATTAGTTTGTATAAGACACATGATATAATAGACTAGCAAACGGAATATTCTTGTGACATAATAATATATTTAGACAAACATATACTTGCAAAGGAAAATACTGACACAATCGTGCAATCTCGTCTAAATCTAGTCAGTCATAAGTATTGGAAATTTTTATGACAAGTTTAGGTGCCACCTATTAAACCAATTTCCAACCGCAAAGTCTCAAAACGTTCTCTAGCCAATGCCTTTGTTAAAATGTCAGCCTATTGTTTTTCCGTATACAAAATTCAAGTCGTATATTGCTCTTTTCAACATAGTCTCTTAGGAAATGGTGTCGAATTTCTATATGTTTAATCCGAGAGTGTTGTGGGGTTTTTAGAAATAATGATAGTACTCGTATTATCACATAAAATAGTGACACACCCGGTATTAACACCATAATCAGATAATTGCCGCTTAAGATATAATAACTAAGAGCATACCAGTGCGGCTGCAATGTATTCGGCTTCAGCAGTAGAGAGGGCAACTAAATTTTGTTTCTTTGAGCCCCAAAAGAGGTCCAACAAATGTAGCAATTATAGATGTACTTTTCCTGTCAAATGAAAACCCGCATAATTTGCATGTTAATAGCCTATGAGTTCGAAATCATAATCCAAAGGGTACCATAAATATAACTTGGACGTACCCAACAGATATCTCAAAATTCTCTTAACTGCTTTCATACGTGATTCTTTTGGACTCGATTGAAATCGAGCACATACACATACACTAAACATAATATCAAGTCTACATGCAGTTAAGTAAAGAAGTGAGCCAATCATACCTCGGTAATTTGTTTCGTTTACAGATTTACCATCTTCATCTTTGGATAGTTTCTTGTTAGTATCCATCGGGATTTCCATCGGATTACCATTTTCCATGTCAAACCTTTTAAGCAATTCTTTGATGTACTTTTACTAATGAATCTTAATGCCTTATTTGTTGAATTTGAAGTCCTAGAAAGAACTTCAATTCTCCCATCATGCTTATTTCAATTTCTGAGGTCATTATGTCTGAAAAGTATACACACATTTTATTATTAGTTGAACCAAAGATAATATCATCAACGTATATTTGAACAACTAATAAGTCTGAGCCCTCGGATTTCAAGGACAGAGTCTTGTCGACAGATCCTCTTTTAAAATAACTTTGAAGTAAAAACACGGATAATCTGTCGTACCAAGCCCTTAGAGCTTGTTTCAAACCATATAAAGCTTTATCTAGTTTGAAAACATGGTTTTGAAACTTGCTATCCAGAAATCGTTGGGGTTACTCTACAAACACTTCTTCTTCCAAATATCCGTTTAAGAAATGTAGTCTTAACGTCCATCTGAAATAGTTTCAACCCTTTGTGAGCAGCAAAGGCTATCTGTGTGAACCCCCGCAGTTATACAATAAAGTAAACAAAAATGTTACAGCGGAAAATGCGAGATTTTAAAAGCTTTAATAACGAAAACCGCGAAGTCAGCAAATCATAAAAACAAAACTTAAGTTTAAAAAACAGTTTAGACAAATTACAACTTAAATAAATGTAAGGGATCCCGATCCCTCAACTAAACACAAATTATAAATTAACTACTAAACTAAGCTACAACGAATAAGGTAAATCGTTGTGATTACAACGCTCGCTAGCTTACTCGTCTCAAAACCCCAAGTAGAACCAACTTGTACCTGTCATTCATGAAAACACGAATACCACAGTCAGTGGGGAGTAACTCAAGGTTCTCCCAGCCACATTTCATCAAAGTGAACGTAAAAGGAAACAAGATAAAACATAGCATATGAACGATATAAAGTAGACAGTATGAATAAGAAATACAAGCATATGAATAAACATATACAAAGGCATAAACGAAGACAATAAGGCACATCCAAACAATACATAGTAATCATCAACGCTCGCTAACATGACCATGACTTATGCAAAACTCAATGAATGAAGACCTTTACTACTCTAAGACTCAATTCCTCCCGGTAGAACGACGATATCAAGTAACTGATCCTAGTCTAAACCTGGCCAGACTCTCGGGAAGTAACAACTCTCAATTCGACATACGATAAATGTTTTGCATCCAAGACTCGATCGACACAACGGAAGTCGAGTACCCCGAATTTGGTAGAATGACACAAAAGAGGCAGAAAGAGAGTGAATTAAGCAAACCCGATAGAACGGCACGTTAGATGGCGTAACAAGTCAATCATACAATAAGCATAAAGACATTCATGCATGCGAAGGTCGTAATTACAAGTAAACACGTTAACACATCTAGCCATGTGATAAACAACCGTATTGAAATCATATGAGTCATATTTAAGTATCTTACGACATACTTTAAAGCAAAAACGAATCGTACAACGTTCGATAAAAAACAATGAAAAGTTAGGGGACAGGGGCTTCCCAGCCAGTGGCGAAATCGGCTGCCGGCCCACCGGCTGGGGCACCAAGCCCAACAAAGATTTCACAAAAATGCAACAGGAGACTCCCATCCGGCAGTGGGACCGGCTGCCGGCCCACCGACTGGAGTTCCCCCAAGACAGATTCAGCTAAAGTCGACAGCAGGGACCTCTCAGCCGGCGGTCACCGTCGGCCGGTTCACCGGCTGAGGGTTGAAATACATGAAAATCGGCTATGAACATATTGAAACCGTTTCTAAACATGTGAGGCGTATAACATTATCCTAAACTTAGTTCTACAACACGTAAACCAACAATATACACGTGTGAGATGGTTTTTCAACAACCAATTAAACATGTAATTCATCTTATGCACATATTAACTAAACATGTGAGAATTATGGAAAAAACAACAATATACATACAATTCTCCTAAATTGCATTTAAATAAGTTTCATAACATCACCCTATCAAACATGTAACATGTAAACACATACTATGTAACTTAAATGTCGAGTAACCTATCACCTTTACCTTTTTTAGCAATCAAATCCTAGACAACTAGGTCATCCTAATCGACTCTTCGAACAACAACGAAAAACCAAGCTTGAGACCGCACTAATCCAAAGAACTATCTGAACCTCACATCGGTAACTCTACTTATAAGCTAATTCTCAAGACAATGTTATTATCCCCAACTATAACTTAGTAACTTCCAATCATAGGAATCCTACAAATATCTTCCACAAAATCAAGGTCAAAGCTATTAGCAATACTTTTTCCATTTAGTATCAAATAGTCGCCTCTCAACATAGTAAAATCCTTAATTAATGATCTATGTACAAAATTCCTTAGTATGATCTAACCATCCAAATCAATTTATGCCTGACCCAAACCACAAGCATACATATTTACATTCACCAAACCATAATCATTACCAACGATAAGGCAAAAAGGTCTACCATTCAAATCATCTGATTCGCTTAACCCAAGATTCACTGTCCTATATCACAACAATATTTCACATCCTCAAATAATGATTCCTCAAGAATAATTAACTACAAACTCCGAAATTACAATTATTACTAAGCGTAAGGCTATGATTCAACCACTCAAAACTTCAAACTCTATTTAACTCAAAATTCAACGATCCCAACATAAAATAATATTCCACAAGTCTTGACTACCAATCATCATAACCGTAAAGTGAAGACTCCAATGAAAGTCAAACAATTAGCAATGAACATCACCTAGAGCGATCACAAAGTAATCATTAAAACACTCGACCAAGGTAAACCAGTCATATTAGTCTCTTCATAACTCAAAACTCAAGGAAATTCTTACATCATTAATCACGCGAACCTCAAACCATGAAGAGAGTTCACTATCACCACCATTAGAGATCTATCAAAATATAACTTTTCACATGGTTAAATGCAAACACAACTCGCACACCCAATTCGAACAACTCCTAAGCGAAGAGTCCTCAAAGCACATTTCATTAACTCGGCAAACGTAACCAACAATACAATCACTCTACTAAGAAGATAAAGAGTAACAACGAGATAGAAAAACGACAAAAGATCTCATAAGGGCTGCACTGTAATAACCCGGATTTACAAGACTCAATTAAACTAATGGCGAAAAATTAATTAAGTCTAAACATTCATTTAGGCTCAATAAAAATCCGGATCGCTAAGGATCTCTTATACATGACTAATTAATATTAGTCGTTTA
>JAOWBH010179059.1:0-10155 GCA_028566215.1 Silene coronaria
ATACACCATGAAGTTTCACATGATACTATTGAAGTTGCACATAATTTTATTGGAGTTTTACATTAATTAATTGAAATTCCACATATTCTTAATGAAGTTGCACATAAATTAATTGGAGTTTCACATTAATTAATTGAAGTTTCACATTACTTAATTGAAGTTGAACGTTATGTAATTGAAGATGCGCATAATACTATTGAAGTTGCACATAAATTAATAGAAGTCTCACATTAATTGAAGTTGCACATATACTATTAAAGTTGCACATATTCGTACTGAGGTTGCACATAATACTATTGAAGTTTCACATATTACTATTGTAATTGCACATTAACTTTTGAAGTTGCACATATTTGTACCGAAATTTCACATTTTATTAATGAAGTTGCACATAAATTAATTGGAGTTTCACATTAATTAATTGAAGTTTTCCATAGTACCAGTTGAAGTTGCACATTTACTAATTGGATTTTCCCATATTCTTACTGAAGTTTCGCATTTTCTTACTGAAATTTCTCATATTCTTCATGAAGTTGCACATAAATTAATTGGAATTTCACATAAATTAATTGGAGTTTCACATTAATTAATTGAAGTTTCACATTATGCGAATAATACCACTGAAGTTCTACATTCATTAATTGAAGTTTCACATATTACTATTGAAGTTGCACATTAACTAATTAGAGTTTTCCATAATACTATTGCACATAATACTATTGAACTTGCACATATTCTTACTGAAGTTGCGCATAATGTAATTAAAGTATCACATATTACTGAAGTTTCACAGTTTCTTACTGAAGTTTCACAGTTTCTTACTGAAGTTTCACATATTCTTAATGGAGTTTCACATAAATTAATTGGAGTTTCACATTAATTATTAATTGAAGTTGCACATTATGTTATTGAAGTTGCACATATTACTATTGCATATTACTATTGAAGTTGCACATAGTAATGTAGTTGCGCATTAGTTCATTGGAGTTGCACAAAGTATAAATGATGTTGATGTTTTGCGTATCGTGTGGATGTTTTTAGTGGGTGATGAAGGTACTGCCCATAACATAGAAGCTTCATTTTGCCGACAGGTACAAGACGATTTTATGCCATTCGTTGGCCAAGTGTTTGCGAAGATCGAGGAAGCAATTACATTTTATAAAATATATGCACTATCATGTGGATTTGATGTACGGAGGTACACGACAAAGAAATGGCGAGGCGGCGAAATAAAGTCGAAGCTTTTGGTGTGCAACAGAGAGGGGTTCATGTATAAACAGAAGGGGGATGCAGACAACGTTAAGGAGGCAGTAAAAAGTATTCCACAAAGGACAACTAAAACCAAAAGGGTCGGGTGCAAAGCGCGGTTGAGGTTATATATGGTGAATGGTGATGTGTTAGTTGACAGTTTCAACGAGGGCCACAATCACGAGCCTATATCGATAAAGGATAGAGAGTTTCAAAAGATGTCGCGCAATTTATCGGATTATCACTAACATTTGATTGTCAGTAACTCAAGGGTTAGTACTAAAGTTTCCATTTTTACTACAGTTTTAAAAAAAAAAAAAAATTACAAACGCACAGAAGACTACAGAAGTTGCACAATATTTCACAGAAATTAAACATAAGTTCACAGAAGTTGCACAATATTTCACTGAAGTTGCACCCTATAAAATAATGACGGTTGCACCTACTTTCTTCTCAAGTTGAACATAACCCCAACTTGAGTTGCAGAGAATTGGGTGTGCTGATAATTGATAGAAATTTTATTTGAATTACAGATCAATATATGGGTAACTAGGACATTCAACATGTGTAAAGAGCACGTTAGTGGGTTCACCAACATTGGTGCTACTTTAAATTACTTCAAGAACTTCCACAAAGATGTTAAATGCTTCATCCATGAAAGGGACGGACAACTGTTTGTGGACCGCTTAACGAATGTAGCTGAAACAAGCCCGAGTTTTTTATTTTGCATACGATGTACACCCGGACAATAGTCAGCGGAGGGTAATATGGATAGACGGGACTGCTAGAAAGAACTATGTTGCATTTAGTGATGCACTTTCGTACGACCCAACATACTCAACCAACAAGTATGATATGATTTTCACACCGTTTATCGGTGTAGATGGTAAACACACTGTGACATTTGGTGCGGTGCTTGTTGGCCATGAAGACCATGTATAATTCGAGTGGGTGTTTAAATGTTTCTTGGATGCCATGTGGGGAAGGAACCCAACTACATTATTACAGATCAGGATGCGGGTATAATTAAGGCCGTTCCTCTTGTGTTCAAGACAAGCGACAAAGGTTTTGCATGTGGCATATTATGAATAAGGTGCCGATTAAATACGGGGTTACGAGCGTGGACTACAAGGATTTTATTAATCAATTGAATGACATTATATGGGACAACGACATAGAAGCCGCCGACTTTGACGCCCGTTGGTCCGAGATAAAGGAGGCGCATGGTATTGTTGACGATGATTGGTTTACTGAGGCCTTCAGGATAAAGAGAAAGTGGGTGATGGCCCATTCTAGGGACTTACAAATGGGGGGTGTCATAAAAACCATACAGAGATCGGAGAGCATCAATAGTTATTTTAAGCATTTCGAGCAGAAATCGGGTACGCTGGTTGGGTTTTTAATGCGATACGACAGCGCTATGGACCAACTATATCATACACCGAAGAAGGTCGATCATGAAAACCAATCGTCATCACCGAAGACTGAAACGCATTTGGCAATTAAGATTCACGGGGCCGAGATTTACACGCACGACGTGTTCAAGGACTTCTAGCAAGAGGTGAAGTACTCGGTTAATACGTGCAGGTCAGGGGTTACGCCGAAAGAGATGGACTCGAGTTAACTGTCGTCAAAGATGGGGTCAGAAAGTGGAATTACGACGTAGAATATAATCCAGGTAATAATTTGAGGTTGCACATAAAACTAATTGAAGTTGCGCATAGAACATATTGAAGTTGCACAAAAAATTTATTGAGGTTGCACATAAACTGAAATGAAAATATTTGAAGCTTCAAATAATTATACTACTGTTGCATATAAATTAGCTGAAGTTGCACATTATAGTACTAAAATTTAACATATATCGACTGAATTGTAGCTAAATTGCCAAAATATATAGCATCTGAAGTTGCACATAAATCATCTGAAGTTGCACATATTGCTAAAGTATATATCAACTGAAGTTGTTGTAGCATAGTACTGAAGTTTCACATAAATCGCCTGAAATTACAGATAAATTGCAAGTATATTGACATCTTTCCACAATTTGTTGAAGTTGCACATAATATTGTAGGAGTTGAACATAATAGTGTTAGAGTTGCACATAAGTTTTCCAGAGTTGATCAGATTAGTTAGCCTGCATTGACCTTTTATTTGTATATTAGGGACGTGTGCGGCACGGTGCACCTGTAGATTGTATAAAAGGAAAGGAATTATGTGCCGACATATAATATGGATATATTCGTCCCACGGGAAGAAGACGATACAAGGTGATTATGTTGCTAGAAGTTGGACCAAGGATGCACGACAAATGAACTTGTTAGATGACGTTAGTATCATTAATGAAAGACAAATAGGAATGGTGAAGTTGTGGTAAAAAATTCGCACGACCGTTGGTTTACTTCGTGGGATGGGTGTTCCTAAGGTTGAGAGTTTAACCTTCTTAATCTGTGATTTTATTTAGAAACTTCTACCGTCCATCCAACCGATGAGTAAATAGCAGGAATTGGAGCAGTTTCTTGGTTTGCCCGCTAGTGAGCCGATAACGATATTACCACCTAGACAGTCAAGAAACAAAGGCAGTGGTAGAAGAATGGTGTCAGGTAAGAGTAAAGTAGTTACTTTATCTCACAAACCGAAGTGCAACGACAAGAGGAATTGCCCAAACAATTTTTCCGAGTACCCGCCGTCGTCCATATTGTCAGAATCTAATCTTGAAGAGGAGGAGGAGGAAGAAGAGGAGGAAGATAAAGGATAAGTTTCGTCCCCGCAAAAACCCTCGTCTCAAATTTTTTTTTACACTTTTACTCCCGCGTTGGACTTAAGGTAAACAATTTGGTGAGACGGAGGTAAATTTCCACATACTAGTAATTATTGTTGTAATTTGGGTGGATTAGCCATGGGTTTTTAATTACAAGGAACTCAGATAAAATTCTGTGTAACTTTAGTGGTTTAATGTGTAACTATTAATCAGATTGTGTGCAACTTGAATGAAGGTCTTTTTTTAAAAGTGTGCTACTTTAGAATCATTGAGTACATGCAACTGAAATGATATTTTGTGCAACTTTAGGGCCATTGTGAAAAACTTCAGTCAATTTATGTGCAACTCCAATACTAGTATCTGTACACCTATAATAATTTAGCATCATATATTTTTTTTTTCAGCTGCAACATTAGTATGGTGTTGTGTAACTTTAGGACTTCACTCGTCGGGAACTTCAATAAAGTTATGTGAAACTCCAATTAGAGTATGTCTACACCTATAATATGTGCGACCCACAATAGTATGTAGCAACTACATTTGAGATATGTGCAACTGCAGTGGTATTTTGCGAAACTTTAGGACTATTATATACAACTTCAGTGAAGTCAACTTGAGTCGATTTCATCATTACCAAAATATAATTTACAAGTACCTTGTCTATTTCCACAAAAATACATTTACACAAATATGCCAATAAAAGTATAATTATAATTTGGCCATAAACTTCTTCAGTTGTCGTGACATATCTAGTTCTTTCGAAATGGCATCCTTCTCGCAGATAAACTAATTGACCTTGTTCACCACTCTGTCCCTAAGAACATTCACATCAGCTAGTATGAGGGTGGCTGCTAACTGGACGACCAAGTAACGTCGAGCAACCTTCCTCTCCAAGTCATCGTGGCGAAATGGTTCACCCTCGTACATTAACATGCACATCATTGTGAAGATCCCAGACTCGTGGTCATGTGCGGGCTTACTCTGCCATTTAAACGCTATCTGATAGAAAGTGAATTGGGCGATCTCTTTTCTTCTTATCAAGCCTCTAGATTCAGCATATTCGCTCAAGTGTCTTTCTTGCAAATTAAACGTGAATATGATTAGTCCCCTATGCACGCACATTTGGGGAGCAAAGCACGTGTCTGTCTAAAACCCACTTACAATTATTTTGCACGCCCTGCATATGTCTGACCTTTCCATATCTTCGTTCCATCTGTATTCAAGCAGGTCTACGGTTCTTGAGGCAAAGTTGATACACGCACATGCAAAATGGCCTAGAATACTAATGGGTACAAAGAGAAAATATGCCTCTAAAATGAAGTCAGATCCACAGCCACTGATGAAGTTGTCCCACAAGCAGTAACGCCTATCAGTTGTCTGTGTTTTGAGTTCAGAGGTGTCCATTTACTCGAGGATGTATAGCTGTACAGGACATCCAACTTTAACTAGTTACAAGGTGGCATTGCATTGAAGAGATACATAGAAACAAAGGCGTTATGGTCATATCATGTGGTTGATCCCAAAGAAGATCATCATTCGTAAATCGCCTTCCTCTGCCTCCAGGGGTTTAACAACATTGACCACCACTCGATAACCATGTCCTTCATGGGTCTGTCGGGTAGCATGAACAATATATCGGACCTGATGATCTTAGTAGTCTGCCCGTATCTCACCAAGGGTTCCCTGTGTTTAAAATAAACAATTGAATTGCACATACTCGTATTGGAGTTTCACATGAATTATTTGAAGTTTTGCATAACACTATTGTAGTTGCATAGAATGTGACTATGATAATACAAGGGTGCCATGTGTTTAACATATGGCATATAATCTATTAAAATAAATATTCCACTAGGAGTAGGATTTTTACAACTCTAATTAACATATGTGAACTTCATTGTATTTTTTTCACAACTTCTAGCAATAATGTGTGCAATTTATTCTTTGAAGGGAAACGTCAATTAGCACTCTTGGGTAGGTATGTGCAGCTCCACATTAATTGTGTACAACTTAAAACCAAATATTTAAGAAATCATTTACTTTAGACGAACATAACAAGGTGCGCTTACCCGAGTGAAAAATTGTAGCCATCTAAGAAGCAGTAGTCGGTCGTCTGCTTATGCAAGTCTTTGACGTCTCTGAGCAGCGTCTTGTTTAGCCGTAGGGTGTTTGAGACCAGTTTGACGTTGGGATCTGGTTCCTCCTATGGCAAATAACATCTTAGTTCGTCAACCTTGCCCCGAGAGCAGCTGCCCATGGCCGAGGCGGGTCTATCGTCCATAAACAAGGCATCGGTTGTCCTTATTTTGGGGGTCGTTGGGTCGGCCGTACTGTGTCGCGGACGTTTGGCACTGGTGGTCACTTCGGTGCTGCCTGCGATCCGTTTGATGTCGGAGTTGACCGCTTGGTCCACCAGTTTCGCAAATCGATCGACCCTCATTTTCGTAAACCCCCGGACACATATGAGAACAGTTGCCCTCTCACTGTTTGCGTCGCTTAGAATGAGTGTCACCCCGATTTCTGCCCGACATAACTCCAATGAAGCCTTCTCCCCCAGATTGCACTTAAATGCCTCCCCGTTGTATATCAACATGTGTATCATCATGTACACTTCACAATCACTTTGGGTGTACCCTACCCCTTGCCATCTGAATTTTATGTTGACAAGTTAAAAACCGCGAACCTTGTTGCCCTTGTCAAGGCCTTTAGAGACCATGTACTTTTCCAGTTCATCAGCTTGTCACCACATTCCCGATTTTTTGTGAATATCTGACTGCATACAGTAAATGGTGTAAAGTGATACAAAAACAACTTCAGAAATAGACAATCCTTACACAGATGCGTGCGATCCCTCCGCAGGGTAGTTTCAGAAGATCGTCCTCGTAACTCCGGTTGTCAAGGTACTCGACCTTCTCGAACAGGAAGTTTAAACACGCACAGTAGTAATGATCGTTATTCTCGGTTAAGACCGGGATAAACACCTGAACAGAGTGCGAAAAATATAAGTATCTTCAATGGGGTTCCACCGATTACCCATTAAAGTTGCACAATTCATAGCTGTAGTTGCAGAATCAGTCAGATACAGTTGCGCAGAATCAGTCAGATACAGTTCCTTAAAATGAACTTCGTTCTCGAAGTTTGCCTCACTCCTAATTTCCCCATCAGTGTCTCAAGATCTACTTTTACCGTCGCGTTTCTTTTCCTAAATTCCAAAATGTTACAATTGCATTTTTCCTAAGTTCCCAATTCACTATTTCACTTCTATTACATCCACTCCCCCTAAAAGAGAACTTCGCCCCGAAGTTCTAACCGCTCAACTATATCCGATGGAGGTTAGTTATGGCTATGCTCTAAGGGTCTACTCGTGCTCATTATAATTATTATTATTATTATGGTGTATACACATAATTTACCACTTTATCTCCTTTTCAGAGTTATTCGCATTAATTCATTAAAACTTTATGCCTTCGGGATTCACATATTTGTTTGTGTTAACGCCATTTTCCACGGGTCTATGATTCCATCATTTTCGTTTAACGTTTTAGCCGTACAATGTCATACAATATGCAGTTAACAATCAACCATATGAAGCATTCGAAGAAAAACACGTCATGTTCACGGATATTTGACAACATATAGTCACTAAATCACATGTTTGGTGCTAAATTGGTCTGCTCGGTCGAGTATTATGGATACTCGGCCGAGTAAATGACCACTCGGTCGAGTGAATTGTCACTCGGCCGAGTGCCACTCAAGCAGGAACTCTCATCTTTGGTCAAAATAAGCCGCTCAGTCGAGTATGCTGAGTTACTCGGCCGAGTGGACCTTTACTCGGTCGAGTGCAAGCGACACTCGGCCGAGTGCCTGCTGTTAAGAGCGAGATATTCACTTTTCTAATACACAACGGTTGTCCAAGTAAGTCTAATTTTCTTACCGATCAATCGGTAATGCATCTTACAAGGTAAACACACATTCATAAAATCTCTTGGCCTTATGGCCACCATACAAGTTACCAAGATTAATTAAAATGACAACCATCATAATACTCTACAAGTTTGACAACCAACAATTTTTCATCAACTACTTGGGCTCAACTACTTACGGGACCTCTTCCGGGTAAGGCTCGACAATGCCTTGGATATGAGGCTCCCACTACTCCCACTCGCCTTGGCTTTTCCCTTGACCTTGCTTTTTGCTTGAACCACCATCATCAGACTCATAGCGTGCGACCTCCTTGCCGGTATCCATTTTACAATCCACGCTTTCATCGCCGTCACTTCCTTGTTGGGATTGTTGGGGGTAAGATGGCTGTTGGTTTCTCCACCACTCCAGCTCTGGGGTTGGTAGCCCCATCTCGGTTCCTTTTGGGGTTGTTGACCCCAACTCGGCCCTTGATGCTCCTTGGAGGCTTGCAGCGCTTGATATCCCCACGGTTGTGGCTACGGTTGGTAGTAAGGTTGCTCCCAACCTCTCTCGCCTTGCCCACATCACCCGGTAGAGGCACTCTCATCTCCGAAGAAACCGGTACTGCTCGCATAGTGATCCCCCACATAAGGCCCAAGTAAATGCCCAAAATTGTGGGGAATCCAGGTTACCCATTCGCTTGGCCAGACACCAAAAGCATGGAAGACAATGGAGCCGTCTCCCGCTTTGGTCCATAAACTAGGTGGGTTTAAGGGTGGCACTTCATGCCTCAAGGCAGCCTCGTATCCTGCTCTAAGGGTGAGGCTTTGGTCGAGACGGAAAGTGAGGTCGACCACTCTAGCTCGAAATCTAGGGTCACTCAGAAACTCTGTGCAAACACTAGCACGGTGGGGCGTCCTATGAATGGGTGGTGGTGACGGCCCACGACCCATCCTAGGCATCTCAAGGTGGGCCGGAGAAGGAGCACGAGCCTCGGGTTCCTCGTCACCATCAAGGTCAAGGGTGTGCTCCCGGAAGATGGTGTAGTTATGGGGTAGGTTGATAAAGGTGTTAGCCTTCTCAAGAGGCTCAATAGGTACTAAGGCCCCCTCCTCCGCGGGAATTCTCAATTATAGGTCGTTGTCAACTTTCCACGCTAATCCTCTCTCCGGGATGTCTACCACCCACTTCAAATGTTTCAAATAAGCCAGGTCTAGGTAAGACACCTCACCGGTCATGGCATCATCCTCCTCCTCTGGAACAAAGTTACTAACGTTCTTAGCTAACCGGGTGACAAGTGCCCCACAATCTAATTGGCAATTAACGGGTTTGGTCATCCTCTCGAGGGCTATCAAGAAAACCTTCCAAGAGTTGAGCTTGCTCACATCATCCCTACCAAAAATAAGGTACGACATTTCCCTAAGAGAGACATGCAAGGCCGGGTGCTCTACGTCGTTCGTTTTCATGTGACCCACCTTAGTATTTCTCCTCCCCGTATAGTACCCAATAAACTTTGTGGCCGACACCTTTTTGGGTTGGTCATCCAAGTAGTACGGTCTCCTAGGAGGTACACCTAGGGCTTAAGCAAATTAGTAGTCACTAAGGTGATACCCAACTTTGCGGATACGAAAACGGACCGAAAAATCTCTATAGTCATAGACAAGGAGCTCAGGAACTCCAAGGTAAGGTTCCGATAGGATAGTTCATTTAAGTGGTAGAGGCTTTACAACTCAATTCCCCGAAAGATTTTCAACACGTCGTCCCGGATTCCCAACGCCACCAAGGCGTCATCGGGTATGCATCTAGTGGCGTTAATTTTTACCTTGGCTAGAGCATTGAAAGTGTTAAGATGAGCCTCACAAGTAAACTGAAGGTTCGGATAACCCGGGGCCCTCCACACCGGTGGTCGAGCACAAGCGTGACGGTTTCCATCTCTTCGCGACATGCTACAAGACAATCATTTTATAACGATGAATGAGCATTTAGAGTTTGAATGAATTTGGAGTTCGGTTTACATGTACACGGAAGGTAAGATGAGAATTAACAAGAAGATTGTGGAGGTGGGAGGAGGTTACATAGTAAACAACGTCTCTCAGTATCTAACCCGTTGTTATAATTATTTCTACTATCATTATTTATACTACTTATCAACCCATCCTTTTAAACTCAAGTTAAAGTATCATCATTTTGACTCAAGATTTCAATTTGTGAAGAAAATCAAATATGATTTTAAAGCATGTATT
>JAOWBH010179069.1:0-10155 GCA_028566215.1 Silene coronaria
ATCACAACTTTACAAGTTATAAAAAGGAGCAAAGTAAAGTGAAAATCCAGTTGGTCGAGTAAGTAATAATATGATAATCCTAAGAAGAAGAGAAAGTGATTAGGTAATAAAAAAGCACTTTAAGACTTTGATTACCATCATAATCATCATCAACTCCATAATAATGACTTTTTTGAATGTACCTAAACATAATTGATAGGAGGAGTTGCGACTTGCGAGTATATCACGCACGTTGCACGTTATTTGTTATTAGACGTCAACCAATTAGAAGACGAAACGTCATACAGTCTAGGACTATTTTTTAATGAGATTATTATTACTTACATATTTCAAGATGGTCAAAAGGTCAACGTATTTTCTTCACATTGGGTCCTACATGTATGACACATATATTGACTTTATTTTCTCACCACTTCATTACCGTCCAAGATACGGACTGTATTATTATTAGCCCACTTGTCTAAGTAAATCATTTGTTTTAAGTACAATCTACAAACTAGCCGCTTGAATCCGCTAAAAGGTTAACCTTCGACTAATTTTACTCATATTTTTTACTTCACCTTATGACACTACTAGAGGTGGACACCGGGCAGATTCGGTGCAGGCCGGGCTGGGTTAGAGGCGGGCCTGGCCGGTGGAGGGAACCTGAGCTCACACCATGGGCTGGGGGTGGTGGCCCTAAACCGGCCCAATTGGGCAAAAAGATGGCGGGCTAAGGCGGGTGGGTTGTGTGCCTATGTTGGAGGGAGCCCGGCTTAGGGAGCAGATTGGGAAACGAGCCAGCGGACCGTGGATGGGCTCGGTGCGGCGGGTTGGGGCCAGTCCAACTCTAGATACTACTCGTGTTAGTAAAAATTTGTCAATCTTTTAACTGTAGCTATCAAGTTTGCTACGGAGTACAAAGTTTTTACTTATATAGGGCTAGATAATTGTATTATTGTTCGCAAACAACAATCTTACCATTGTTTGTGTCTCGCTATCTTTACATTTATCATACATCTTTTCATATTTTATGAGCATGTAAAAACTTTAATTGATAGACTTCTCTTTTTATAAGAAATTTTAAAATAATCAGGCATTTCAAATTATTAAATTAAATCAACCTTGATAATAGTTTGTAGAACAATTAGCATTATTTTTATTTGATTTTTACAAAGTTCTAATTCATCTCTCTTTTCACCTCTCTTAAATTAAGTAAAATATTAATTTTAGTACTGATTTTATTTTCTTTCTTTTTTATCTACCGAGAAAATTGACAGCCGCTATCTTTGATGTACACTGAATGAAATCTCAGGCATACATAATAGCTTGCAAGCTACATATATATTAACTAAGGCATCTAAAAGTGACAAACTCGTAATTTAGAATTTAAAAGGTATAAACTCGAGTCATAAAACCATCCATATATCAATCTAATCCATAAAAAAATTTAACCCAAGTTTGATCTGAGCAACTAGTATAAAATCAAAGCCTACCTCACTCACCATTCTCCCTCTTTTAACCATTTCTCCCTAGTTCCCTACTCTTCTTCCAAATATCAAAATAATTATCATACATAAATAAATAAATTCCTTGTAATATTTTATAAAAAAAAATTAATGAAACAAAAATGAAGACTTTTTTGTGTAATAAGTTCAACTCAATCATATTCACACTTCCTAATCATACCATGTATGAATATGAAGAATCTACAAATTAATCCAAGTTTTAGTTTTAAGTAAAAACTCTTGACCTTTTCTTTTGATTCTTTCATTTTCCGCGTATTTATATCTGACTTTGATTTTTCTTTTCAACATGATTTTTAATTTCTAGCTTGAAATTTCCATGTTTTTTCCTTGATCTTCATTTGGGTCACTCCCTTATATAATTATAAGCTTCCCCATTTCATTTCATTACAATTAAAATATTGAATTAATTAGGTTATTTTTCGATGAATGATTGAGTAATATTGATGTTATATTGTTGTATTGATTGCAGGGTGTCATTAATAGAGCACCCGCTTCGAGGGGATTATTCGCTGTGGACACCCCGTAATTATTAGGGTTTATAGAGTTAATTTTTGTGTGATTTAAGTAGAAATGGAAGGGATTGAAGAAGCTAATAAATTAGCTATAGAGAGTTGTTATAGAGTTCTTGGTATCATAGCTCAACCTTATGAAAATCATACTAAGTATAGATGTTTAGCTGCTGAAACTGAGCAAACTGTGAGTAAATTCAAGAGGGTTTTGTCAAATCTTGGTAATGGAGGAGTAGGACATGCTAGAGCTAGGATAGTGAAGCCAATTAGGAGTATTCCTGTAGTCGAAACCAATTTCGTAGATACCCGAAATTGTCCAAAGATTGAGCAAAATCAATCATTGAATAAGGGTTTTCAGCTGTTTGAAAGCGGCCCGAATGAGGGTTTTGTTCATGAGAATGGTTCTACGACTGGGAGAAGTTGTTTGTCTTTGGGGAATAGTTTGTCACTAGAGTTGAACTCTTTGAGTGGGAAAAGTCGGGTTCAATTGGCAAATCGTCCGAATGTAAATGCACATTATGTTCAGCAGCAGCAAATGAAGCATCAGGCTGAAATGATGTGTAGGAGTAATAGTGGGATTAATCTGAATTTTGATAATTCTAGTTGTACACCGACTTTGTCGTCTACTCGATCATTCATTTCATCGTTGAGTGTTGATGGGAGTGTGGCCAATTTGGATGGAAGCGGGTTTAGTTTGAGTAATTTGAGTCAGTATAAGAAGAGGTGCTCGGGTACTGGGGAGAATGGGAGTGTCAAGTGTAGGAGCATTGGAAAATGTCATTGTTCGAAGAAAAGGTTAGATCTTGCTACATTTAGTAGCTCTTGTGTTTCCATTGTAATATTTTAGCTTGTCTGAACATTGTTTTGATAATTCTGCTTTGTGTCGAATATAGGAAGCACAGAGTGAAAAGATCTATCAAGGTTCCGGCTATCAGTAACAAGCTAGCTGATATACCATCGGACGAGTATTCTTGGAGGAAATACGGGCAGAAGCCGATTAAGGGCTCGCCTCATCCTAGGTACTCCCTTTGTCACATTCATTACTTTACATGTACTTGGGCAATTTTAATGCAATCAAAGCAAGCGGGTTAGGGTTATACTGGTATTTCTAATGGTAGTTTTAGAGTATATGAACTAATAATGGTTTGTGTCCTATTCACATTGGTTGATGCTTGTAAATAATAATGGTTTGTGTACTATTCACATTGGTTGATGCTTGTAAATAATAAGGGTGAAACACGCTTGTTTTAGCGCAAAAGCTTGCTTGAATTAGAAACGTGAACAAATGGCTGAGATTATGCCAAAAGGGAATACGTATATATATATAAATGGGTGAGACAAAACAAAAGGTCAAGTCCTTTTTGATATGTTGCTACTAATGCTGTATGTGTCGCTTGAGTCCGTATTTAGCTTACTTGTTACGAGTACATTCTTAAAAAGTTTTCATGGAAACATTATACGAGAAACTGCCAAAATTAAATCTGTAGGTCTTATTTGATGGACTTCCTCTGTAACACTTTTCAATCCATCATTTAATGGGTGCGTTGATCTTTGATTCTTGGTATAATGTTGTGATGCTCAAGTCTTAAAGCATGAAAATAACATGGCCTTGATCTTGGATTCTCGGTATAATGCTGTTTCATTTGGTGGCTCGTGTTTGCCGATACCAACTTTTTTTGGAACCAAGGCTTTACTGTTGTTGTCGTACTCATGCTCAATACAGCGACTATTACGCATATAATGTCATATGTGGATAGTTTCATAATGTTACGTTCGCATCATTATCTAGCATTGCAAAGATGACCTCTGACTCTAAAATGTTCATGTACAGAGGTTACTACAAGTGTAGCAGTGTGAGAGGCTGCACGGCAAGGAAGCATGTCGAGAGGTGCTTAGAAGATCCTTCAATGCTAATCGTTACATATGAAGGCGAACACAATCATCCATTTGTGCCATCACAATCAGCAAACTCTTAGCCTCAAATTGCTGTGGTACACAATTTTTTTACTTCGGTTCATCCAGGCAAGTGCAAATTTATGGCTATGATTCTTATTTTTGGAGCACTTTAAGGAGCTTTTGGCCGCGTTACTCCAACTGTCCTGGCAAGGGTCCTGTATTGGAGATGTTACATGAAGCCAAAATGACGTCCCAAAATAACATAGGTTTCCGAGATGTAATAGCATTGTCGTTGGTATTGAAAATGTAACAAAATCGGGGTTTATATGGTTGAGAACTTTAATTTTTTAGACGATCTGTATTTGTTAGAGTTGTAAGGTGTTAATATGGTTGAGAACTTTTAGCAAGCGACAGATTTGTGTTCAATCTTTGCATTCCTCACATTTTTATCATTCTTCATTTGGAAATGATTCCGACTTGGCTATTTTTGTGTAATTTCATAATACGGAATTATGTTTAATCTGCAGGAGTTGTCACAAATATCTGGATTTTGGATGAAAAATTTGGCTGGAATAGAGTCGGAATAATATAGCTCTCGCTTACAGCTAATCAGTTTAGTTATAATTGAGTTGTTCACGTCAAAAAAAAAATTTCTTGGTTTTATTGGTTTAGTTAATAATTTTTGAGGTGTCCGAGATTGAGGAGTTGATATAGAAAATTACCCATTCTTGTTTAAGACGGGATATTTGCCTTTAATTCAAAACAAGTAGTTAAAACGAGACAAATATGTAAGATAGGATAAGAGAAGATAGTCTACGAGCTAGGAAAGAACGGTCTCATTCTCTCGTACTCTCATCAATTCACTTAAGATGGATATATTTGTCATAAGAAAGTCGTCAATTCATCTCCTAAGAGACTAAGATGGATATGTCCGTTGTAAGGGAAGGCAACGGAAATAAAAATGACAAAAAAAATGGGTGATGGGTGTTGTTAACAATTGTGGAGACTTATCTGTCTTTTGACTTTTGTGCACGAGTTGTCTGTTATGACTCATCAGTACTTTGCACTTGCTTGTAAGCTTTAATCTGGGCCATCTTCAAGCAATCATAGGGCATCCGATACTTCTCTAGAGTAAAGGGAGCCACATTTATAAATCTAATGTTGACGGATTTTGAATCTAGATCATGAACAATACGTTCCAGTGATATTACCGATTAAGTTATGCTACTTTTATGTTTGTTGTACATCTTGATGATATTGAACTTTGATCTCGGGTATGATCACTGTGTAGTTACCATTGCCTAACCTACGCTTTTACGCCTCAAGAATGCAATCCAAGAAAATGTAAACAATAATAGATTTCTCGCAAGGCATTGGCCTGAATGTGTATAGTCAGAAAAACAGGATGGATTGATCTTCAGCTTTGATGAATCTTACCAGTACACATTTACAAGATAGCTAGGACGGACTGTTGATGCATAATGGTAAAAATCAAACCTATGAGGGAATGGTGGTACATACTACATAGCGGTAGTAGATCTACCCCGCCAATAATTGTGTACTACGAGTAGTATAGTATATTTGATCAAAGATATATCTGATGAACAGCAATGTCAACACTAGCTTAGAAACAGTCCATCTAGGATCACAAACATGGGCTGTGATAAGATCTTTTGTTAAGATAACTGGATGAACGGTAAGTTGGTCCTTGAGAACACCTTGACGCACCATCTCCCTTCTACCCTTTGTGCAAAATGAACAGGAAAGTCCACGAGACCTACCCCGTAGGAACTTCAGCAATACCTCCAAGGACGCCTTAACATGCAATAAACATACCATAAAATCTAACACAATTGTTTCCTAGACAGCCAAAATGATATACAAACACCCTGATGAGGCAATCATGCATGCTCCTCCGTATAAGAATATTAGAATTCACCTTGCATTTGGTCAATGAAAGGTGAATTTCTCTAATGAACTTCGCGCATATACTCGTATAACAATTTAGAATTTATAGCTTAACCAAAACTGTATTTCACTGTCAAAGAAAATATTAACTACTCAAAGAAACTTAATAGGGTGTTCAAAAACCGATGATACAATCCAATATCAAAATCGAGAATACCAACCAGAAAAATAGTCCATAGAACGACCAAGGTCCAAATGCCAGTATGAGACAAAGGAAACTTCTCACTTGAGAGGAATAAATCTTGAAGAGTGGGTGGCACCAATACCGGGTCTACCATGCTTAACAGGCTTATAGCTGATGGAAAACTCGGCCAGGTAGTGACCAATCATCTCGGGTTTGATTTCAACTTGGTTGAAGGTTTTACCGTTGTAGACACCAATAATGCTACCTATCATCTCAGGAACAATGACCATGGTGCGGAGGTGAGTCCTAACCGGCTCAGGCTTCTCACCTTGTGGTGCGTCACGTTTCTGTATCAACAAAATACATAAAGTTAAAGGTCATTAAATCAGCCATAAAAACTGAACTTTAGAATGCCCAACACCTATGGAATGAAAATTGTACAAGGTATAGAGAGCACCATGAGCATTAGCTGCCAAATGGACTAGGAAGACTATAGAAATAATACACAAATGCACAGCATCATCATAACAATCAGTAGTTCAAACCATGAAGAAGAAAAATGAAGAGCAAAGAAAAATGTCAGTGATTAATGAACCATGAAAACAATGAGGAATGAGTCAAGATTCTCTATTAACTATCTTAAGAGGCCGAGGAAACGAGGCACAAAGCGCAAGGCGAAGGCGTGCGCCTTTTGGAAGTGAGGTGCCCTGTTTTTGATAACAAATTTGTCCAAATAAAATTTTGGGTAACAATAGCCTTTCTAGGAGTTTTCAAGTTAGCTAACATGTCAAGAAGTAGAGTTGGGAATAATGGGAAAAAGAAATGGTGACCTTGTCTAAAAGGCATGGAAAGTACGTACTAGTTAGCCTAGGTAAGCCTTGTCTGAAAGGCACACATAAAATGCACCGAGACATTTTGGCTAGTGCCTCATCTAAAGCGCGCCTAATTAAAGTAAGATTAACTATTCAGAGAAATAAAACTAAATTACACGTGGTTATCGATAATTCATCTTGAAACTGGACAAAAAGCTCACTCATAGAGTCATAGGCCTAGCAAACTAGGCTGCCAGTTGAAACGAATTGTCTAGCTATGAAGTAAGCGATTACATTGTTTGAATTGATTTCCATGATTATATTATGAATATTATTTGAGTAAAATAAAAACTAAACAAACCATTTTGATCCAACATTGATATAACTCCACCGGCTTCTAAAAACTAAGAGCACAATGGGCACTAACATAAAAACAAGAGAAACGAGAGTTATACCGCTTTGCGGAGCTTCTTGATGAGAGCCATTGGCTTCCGCTTCAAACCCCTACCAAACCTATAACAAAACCAAAAAACTATAAAAATACCGCTCGCATACTTTGAAAATCGTATGCAATTAACTGTAACTGATGGAAAGTACATATATAAAATTACCTTCTGCGAATACGAGCACTGAAAAGCTTAACAAGTTCATCAGTGTTCATATCGAGAAGAGCATCCAAGTCAATCCCACGGAATGCGAATTTCCTGAACGTTCTCTTCTTTGGCGCTGCTGCTACAGCTGCCGCATCCACTACTTCCACATCCGCCTAATTCAATTTTCAATTTCCAATTCCCGTTAAATAAATCACACAAAGAGATATCCATAATTTGAACTACACTAATACTAATTCTTGTATGAGACGGTCTCACAATAACTCACAACGAAAAATACAGTAAAAATTACTAAACCACAAGTAGATTATATCATCAATACCGCCAACACTTATTCTAGTATAAGACGGTCTCATAAATGTGAGATTTCTGACGACTGGAAATATACGGTAGAAATGAAATTACAAAATCACTCAAATATGATATCTCCAATTCCGACAACACTAATTTTATATGAGTCGGTCATATATGAAAATGTTAATGTGAGACTAATTCTTATATGAAACGGTCTTACGGTCTCGAAAATAATATCGACAATTTCATAGATACTTATTCTTATATGCGACGGTTTCACAATTATATGAGACGGTTTCACAATAACGTTAATGCGAGACTTCTCGCAATAAAAAAAAATACAGCAGAAATGCAATAAGAGGATTAATCAGAGTTTACTTACCATGATTGATTGTTGAGAAGTGGAAGAGAGAAAGGGCAAATGTTGGCAGCGGAAGAGAGAGTGTGATTAATTTGAGAGGATTAGGGTTTTGTGTGGGATAAAACAGGCTTTATTATGGCCTCGTCGGCTCGGCTTATACACATGCTTGTTTATGTGGATTTTTTTTTTTGGGCCAAATCTTCAAGCCTATTTTTTTTTGGGGTGCGTAAGAGGGGGAAAGCCGTGAAGGAATAGACGATGGTAAAACTAGCAACTAAACGGGGAATGCAGGTATGCAATCCCCAATAAATTCTAATTATGTAGTGGAGTTTATCCGGTGGAGTATCAAGGACTGTAGTACTAGTAGTAGAAGGGTGGATTCCTGCATTTGCTAACCAGTTTGCATTCCAATTAGTTTCTCTAAACACATGCTCAATATAAACCGTACAACCATCCATGCTAATAAGATCCTTACATCTGAGGACTAATAGGCACTGTTCTTTTCGGCTTAAACGAGCTGAACTGAATTAAATGGGACCGAGCTTAATTGAACTTAATTGAATGGAGCTGGGCTGAAGTGAATGGACTTAAAGTAAGAGTTAATTTGGTAAAGAGATAAGCTCAACATAAGTGACTGTTGTGCATAAGTGTGAATATCCTCGTATTGGGCCTAACGGGCGAAGATTGTTACTTATGTTCCCCACAAACGAAATTGATGCAAGTTTTGTTGTCCATGTGAACCAACATTTTAGTGAGACTTATAATAGCTCTAGCACGCTACAAACCAACGACAAGAGCCCGCAATTCAGCTCGCATCGAAGTACAAATTCCGCATGAATAAATGAAAGCAAAGAGGAAACTACCTCTGTCATCTCGCAATAGCCTCCAAGAACCTGCTATACCCGGATTGCCCATAGATACCCGACCATCGATATTAAGGATAGACCATTCATAAGGAAGAATATTTCATCTTAAGACATGCTTTAAACTCTATTGTTGCCGGGTATTGCTAAATACCGACGACAAATTGCTTTAATGAACTACCTAAAATACCTCTCACACATGAAGCATATCAATTAAACTATTGAAAAATAATTTAATTAACAACTCGAGACTAACAAATATTATCGAATATCAAAACATTTAAAGAACCTTTTTATTTAATCCACGGATAAAATAACGTTAAACTAACCGATGTAAAAACAACCAAGTTTTCTAAAATCAAAGCGATGAATTAATAAGTGAAATATCGTTAAACTAATCGAGGAAAACAAATCAATTTTAATTAAAAATCAAAATAACAAATTACTAATCGTAGGTATGTTAAATTAAGCCGCCAAGTCTAGTATGTGTATATGTTAAAAGACTCGAGACTTTGCAATACACTGAACTGGACAACCCAATCCACTACATACCCTATAAAAACTTAAGTACGAGTGTATGACACCATTAACCAAATTCTAATGCTCCCTCAAGGTATGATTATCAGTTAGACTTATCATAATCTTATTGTTCATACTTTCTTCACACTCAACTCAGACTTTATACATTATCCCTCGGACTCTACTTTTTCACTACACTTTTCTTGTGAGGTTTTAAATAAAAAGGAGAAAAAAATAGTTTGAAAGTCATTGACTAAATGTCTCCCCCAAAAAGGTGAGGTCAAGACTCTTGTAGAGTCTTAAGTAGAGTATTAGATTTCAAAGACTCAACTTAAGATTTTGTCAAAACTATGAGGGTGTTTGGTAAATAGTAGATTGAGAAAATTTCAGCATATTCTAGACTTTTAGCATACTTGACTCAACAATTTACTAAATTACGTATTTGGTAAATGACATGTTATTGAAACAGTAGATTGCTCTCAAATCTACTATTTCCAATATAACCCCCCAACATATTCACCTTACTAGATTGTAAAAAATGAATCTATCTACAATTGATGAATTCACTGAATTCAATCTAACTCCATTAATGGAGAAACCCTAGCTCATAAACTTTGTGAACACAAGAGGTAAATAATAGGAGAATTTTATTGAGTAATTGTATGTGTAAAAGTATGTACAATGAAGATG
>JAOWBH010179080.1:0-10154 GCA_028566215.1 Silene coronaria
ATGATTTTAAATTGCTATAAAGTACTGTTTATCTTTGTCTTTGTAACTGCTACCTCGGTATTCCGAGATGGTAACACCCTTGATTATTTTGGGAGTCCTGGTTCAGGCTCTTAAATAAATGGGGGTGTTACATGTCGTGTTCGAAAAAATTTTAGTTGTAGTATGTTATAAAAGAATACGGCCAAGCAAAGAGTCAAGATTTTAGATTTAGCAGGCGATGGTTTCTAGCTGTTATCGTTACTATTTGCTACAGATTGTTATTACGACATTATTATTTCGGTATAAAATGGTGAAGGTTACAGAGACTTTTGAAGTAACCTTGATTTTGTTCAAATTCTAACACTAATATCAAAGTGCAGGTCAATACAACATCCACCGAAGACTCCTCGAAGCTAATAAACTCATTGAGCTCAAGACGAACAAATTGATTTCTCTCATACACTAAACATGTGCAGAACTACTTTTGTGATAAAAAAGTAAAAGCATTGGTTTTAATTTTTTGCGGTATGAAGATCAAGTTATGTAAATTGACTTTTTGAACACAATCCTTGCCGGATATGAAGTACTGCTTGGTCTATTTTTATCGCAATTGTAGTCGGTTAGTGCAACCCAGTGTATGTAAGATATGTGTAACGTTTTTATTACATAGCCCTCAGTTTTATTCTAAGGGTATGTAGATTATAAAGTTCTAACTTTTAAGCACTCACTCTATGAGAAATACGGAAGTAGTCTTTGTTGATTATTATTTATTAGGTACTAACTTAATGTGCGTTTATTTCGTGACCCCCTTCAATAAATTTATTTTACTCCTGTAAAACTAGAATGATCATTGATTTGGAATTGTTTAAATGCATGCCCAAATGGAGTTGTCTTTGTCATAATGGCGCTTTTCGAGAAAAGGCATAGAAAGGCATGACAAGCCATTAATAAATTGCTCGACATATAAAAACAAGTTCAACTTAAGGATCGACTAATAAAACGAACCATATCACACAAAATATAAACAAAAACCTAAATGTATGCATAGAGATTTAGCAGTAGGATAAAAAAAAGGACACTTGAGATTTTACTGCAATGTGTTACAAAACGATAACAAATTCAAGTTAAGTTCGTTGTGAGCAGATTTGAACAACAAATGACGATAAAGAAGAACCAGTCAAAGTCAACCATGGCAAAGTAAAGGTACAACGGAAATTTGAAGCGGGCAAAAGCAACAAATACAAGACCATGAAATTTGACAAACATAAAAACAAAAAAAATTAACAAACACAATGCCAAAAGGAGCACAACGTTTAACTACTAGAACCATCAAGCCGTAATTTATTAAGGTTTATTAATTTCATTCTATATTTACTTACTAAATGTAATGTTACTTCTGTGACTGGTATTGCTTAAATGGAATATTGAGTAACAAATTTCCACGACAATCTACAGCAAAAACACCTCATTTAAACGTATCACCAGGTAAGTCGATCCATAATAAAACACACAAAAGTCAAAACTATGTGATCATACTGATCAAGAGAAAAGATGAACACCAAACTGTGAAAAACAACTTGAGTTCCTTATTTTGTACTACGGTAAAAGGTGGGATTACAAATGTTGCTTTAGGACCTTCAAAGTAAGGGGAAAAAACACCTTTGTACCTAAACACAATCAAAACACCGTAAAAACAATCAATCACAAAAGTCCCGTGAATTTTCACAGGCAATAGAACTAGTTACCACTTAATATAAGTGATCATCAATTATAATCTTGGTTACACTTAAACCACTACACTACTATTCATAAAGTTATAGATGTCAAATTTAAAATAGAGACTCTCACATTTGAAATAAATCCTAACCCTCGTCTAAATAAGGGATTATCTAAACACAAATAATTCTAATTGGTGACGAGTATATCAGTCACAGGCCGGGCTTGTAATGGGTCAAATATTACCCATATGAGGAGATAAAGACAAGACGTTTATCACTCTCTATGCACTCTTATTTTTGTCTTACATACCCATGTGGGTGGTATTTGACCCCATTACAAGTTTGTGGCGGATATACTCGTCACAAAGGAGACTTACTTTATCAACCATCTCTTTGTTGGTGACAAGCCCCAATTTCTTTTCAATTTTCTAGTTTTAATCTACTTTCTATGAAAAAATTTGTTCTCCTCTCATGAAGGGAGTTTTTTGTCCTCCCTTTAGGAGAGTTTCGTCCCCATTAATTGATAGGTTTGTTCCTTGCAATAAAAGAACGTTCATTTCCATGTCATTATTGTCAAGAATACAGAAGATTAGTGCCCCCAATGGCTCATTATACGGTACTATGGATGCAGTCATGTAATCTGCTACAATCTATCAGGTTAATAAAATCAACTCTCATCAAAACTTTGCAAGATTCAAAAACCCTATTTTGAAAGGTTGTATCATAAAACATTGATACTGTAGAAGATGTGCAAAATCGAAGCAAATTAAGTTTAGAAATATTTGTTTAAGTGAGAATTTACATTGTATGATTAATATAGTTTCGTATTCGGTCAAATTGACATGCATATTCAGTAGTGCCACATTAATTTTATTAACGAAATGATTTTTTTGCTTAAAATTATAGATTTAACATCTAATACAAACTTTACTTTAATAGTCCATAGTTCTAGCTAATTGAGGATTAATTGTACAAAAAAATGATGTGATTGCCATAGATTTTTTCATATGCTTGCAATCTTGAGATAAAGGTGATTCATTATTAATCAAACATTATAGCAGGCTTGTATTTCGCCATTGCTTATTGCTAAAGAACTTACTGTATAACTAATTAAGGACTAGGAAAACTTTTAATATGCGTTTTAAGTGATCAGAACATGCATTTCACAAAAATCACAGAAAATTTTACTATAAGAAGAATATATAATGTTCAAAACAAATAATTAATTGGCTAAAAACGTAATCTTAAAATAGTCCTATTAATATCGTTAACTATCAAAGCGTTGGTATTTGAGTCTACAACCAAACAAAATATGCAATGTACAACCTTAATTCGTTATGAATGGATATAAATGATTATGGTGTTTACACATAATTTCTCTCATTTCCCTTAAAACTATGGCCAACTAATTTCTTAAGCAACATTTCGTTGCATCTACTAATAATGACTTTATCAACATTTCCTTGCGCCTTGTAGATAATAATTTTCACAATTAGTATTACAAATTTTAAAATTAAAGGGTATCTCCGCAGAGAGAGCCTTCTTGCATTTGAAGGTGCACTTTTCACAATTATTATCATAACATTAAGAAAAATTTGATGATGTTGTAACTTGTAACAACATTGCAAAAGCGAGAAAACAAATTAAACTTGTTGATTGCGATTAAAAATGTCACAAGCTTCGATAATAACATTGTCAGTTTTGCTCCTCGTGGGGCTAGTGGCAGCGGTCGCAATTGCTGTTCTCAATTACGCCGCTAACAATGACAGAGGACCGGCTACATCGGCCAAAGCGGTCCAAGAAATGTGTCAACCCACGGACTACAAAGAGGCATGTTTCAAAAGCCTTGGAAGGGTAAATTCGGATGATCCTAAGGAGTTAGTCAGGGCCGCCTTTGAGTCAACCAAGGACGAGATCAACGAGGTTGCTAATAAATCGGAGGTCCTAAAAGAGCTCGCCGAAGATCCTAAAACTGCTGAGGCAGTCAAGGATTGTAAGGAGCTCTTTCAGGATGCAATCGACGATCTCCAGCGGTCATTTGAGGAGATTGGGGAATTCGATATCAACAAGGTTAACATGGTCCTTGAAAATATAAAGATTTGGTTAAGTGCGACAATGACCTACCAAGAGACATGCCTAGATGGGTTTGATAATACAACGGGTGATGCTAGCGAAAGGGTTAGAAAGGCACTTCAAACTGCCATGCAAATGTCTAGTAATGGTCTTGCAATTGTTAATGAGATGTCTATTTTGCTTAGCACCCTTGATATTCCTTCGTTCAGTCGCAGACGCCTCCTTACTGTTGAAAGGTATTATGATGACTAACAAATTTTCATGTAAACTGTTTTTATTTAAACATTTACATAATTAAACCACTTTTAATAATAACCTCATTTATGGGATAAGCGCCTAGTCTTCATTGAATAATTAATTATATAATGGCTTAGATGAACTTTAGGAGATTTAATTGGATGGATCTATCAATACCTAGACACGGTCATAGGGCAAGATGAAATGAAATTAACTACGAACTTTAATTTTTACAACTTAAAATCAAAAACATTTTAAAATCTTTCCAAAAAAAATTTAACTTTTGACCAGCACTAGCGAAATTACCTCAAATGCTCATTAAACTTGTAAATAATTTATGCAAACGCAAACATGATCATAAACACACAAATTCATCTTCTACGAAACAATTTTTTGGTAAAATGTTAATTTTAACATATTCAGAGATCAGAGTAGATAAAGAAATATACATGATATGTAACAAAATAATTTGTGTAATAAGTAATGACAATTTTGAACCGCTAATTAACTCAAATTCATATCTTTGCTTAGTTTGATTTATCATCAATATTTTAGAATTTTTTTCCAAAATAGGCAATTTTCAGTCATTAATTAACAAAATGGGTCGAGTTCCAAATTAATTATC
Source organism: Silene coronaria (assembly GCA_028566215.1). Classification (NCBI taxonomy): domain Eukaryota; kingdom Viridiplantae; phylum Streptophyta; class Magnoliopsida; order Caryophyllales; family Caryophyllaceae; genus Silene; species Silene coronaria. The sequence continues at coordinate 4,633 of JAOWBH010179080.1, forward strand.
TAAAATGGGTCCATGTAGGCTTGGTTTTTACAAAGCTACACTCAGGGACCAAGCCGCCATGGCGGATGACGACTTGGTTCGTTGTATTATCCCTCTCCCACTTCAATGGACTAAACAAAAAAAATTATCCCAAGTCGCCAAGCGGGATGGCGATTTCCCAATTTTTTTTTTTCTTTTTTTTTTTGAGTTCATTGAAGTGGTGTCAGATATAATACAACGAAGCCATGGCGACTTGGACTCAAGTCGCCATCCGCCATGGCGACTTGGTCTCTTAACATAGCTTCGTAAAAACCGAGCCTACGTGAACCCATTTTCGGTAATTAATTTGGAACTCAATCCATTTTGTTAATTAATTACTGAAAATTGCCTATTTTAGAAAAAAATTCGATATTTTATCTTAGGCTTTTTGTAAGTATACCTAATATAGCGACATTTACTATAACAGGCACGTTGTTGGTCATGGTAGTAACAATGTTATTCATAACTGGCTAAAGAACCGGCGCCTTCTAAGCTCCACTAATGACAATGTTGATAGTGTCCTTCTAGAAGACGACGAGCCAGACAAGAGAAGGCGTAGGCTTCTTAGCTCCAACAATCGAGTGGTGGGACATGATGATGACGATGATATAATGCCAGCTTGGTTGGACGGTCGTCGTCGTAAGCTTTTAGAATCCACCAATTTGGCAGAGGATCTTAAGGCAAAGGCAAATGTGGTTGTTTCTCAAGATGGAAGTGGAAAGTATAAGACTATTGAGCAAGCCCTTCAAGATATTCCCAAGTATGGGAATGAAAGTTTTATAGTTTATATTAAAGAAGGTGTTTATAATGAGTATCTTGTGCTTTATAAGTGGATGACTCATGTGGTGTTTGTTGGAGATGGTCCCACTAGAACTAGAATTACAAATAATAAGAACTTTGCCGATGGTACTAAAACCTTCAAGACTGCCACTTTGTGTAAGTTTTTTTTTCCTCCAAGGACATATATCTTACCCAAATTCTTTTGTAAAATTGTTTTACATAACAAATAGTGTAAACGGATTTTTTTAACCAATTTATTAGAGTTTTTTTTTCGTTTAGCTCAATAAGGTAATTCATTTTACACAATACATAATTTTATACATATTGGAGCGGATGCCATATATAATTGGTAAAAAGCAGTTAATTTTAAATTTGATCTAATTGCGATCATTACACATGGTCTTGATTAATTGAATCTCTTTTTGTATATTTTGAACATATTATCGGTCATAATAAGTAAGAATGACATAATTTCTCATTTGTTATCTAACAGCGGTTCTTGGAGATTTCTTCATGGCTAAAGATATAGGGGTTGAAAACTCAGCTGGAGCAATAAAGCATCAAGCTGTCGCACTTCGAGTCCAGTCCGACCAATCTATTTTCTACAATTGTCATATGGATGGATACCAAGACACTCTATACACTCACACCTACCGCCAGTTCTATCGGAATTGTCGAGTTACGGGTACTATCGACTTCATATTTGGAGATGCTGCAGCATTCTTCCAAAACAGCACCTTCGTGGTTCGAAAGCCTCTAGACAATCAACGATGCATAGCAACGGCTCAAGGTCGAATGGAGAGACATCAACCAACAGGAATAATAATCCATAAAAGTCGTTTCGAAGCTGATCCAGATTACTACCCGGTTAGAAAAAAGAACACCGCGTACTTGGGACGACCATGGAAAGAGTACTCTAAAACAATCATAATGGAGTCATACATTGATGATTTAATTGCACCTGATGGCTGGTTACCTTGGGAGGGAACATTTGCGCTTGAAACATGCTATTATGGTGAATATAACAATGTTGGGCCTGGATCAGATATGTCTAATAGGGTAAAGTGGCGTGGGATTAAGGATATTGTATATGATCGTGCTGAGAAATTCATGCCTCCTTTTCTCTACGAAAATGATGAGTGGATTAGGGCTTCTGGTGTCCCTTATGATCCTTATTTGTCTGCTTTGGCCCCAGGACCTGCCTTTGGTAAGTTATTTTCCCTTTGGTACAAATTTTGTAAGATCGATGTATCAAGTATAATCATATGTACTATAGTTTAAACATTAACGTACTTCTTATGTTGTTATACACTTTACATTTGGTGAAACTAACCAGTAACTATTTACATGTTATTCATTCATGAAATAGGTTTGGAAGAAGACCCAAATGCACCAGAGGGAGCACCACTGGTTCTGCCATCATACATTTCAGGATTTGCCTCTGTTTTCTCTTCTAGCTCATCATCATCATCATCATTGTCATCATTATTATCATCGTCATCGCATTCTCACTCTCATTCATCGTCGTCATCTTCAAATGGTCAGACATCGGCAGCGTCATCATCTAATGACCATTCATCATCATCAAGTGACAATTTGTCATCGTCATCATCTTTAAGTGGCTCATCTTCCGAAGGAGCATCATCATCACGTGGCTCATCTTCTGAAAATCCGTCATCCCCGTCTTCATCATCGTATACTCCCCAAGTAAACAATAATGATGTGTCAAAATCTACAACCAACGGAAACGAAATGAGATCAACAGGACAAGGCCATACCGAACAAGGCTCAAAGGGAACATCATCCCATACTACAACTCCATCCACGTCCACATCCACATCCACAGCTGAAACAACTCTATCATCCCCAATTTTGGAGGCCCCTGCACCTGCTCCCGAGTACTCGCCTTCGAGAGCCCCAGTCGCAACTCTAATCCCAAGCGCAAGCCCACTTTTGGTACCGACCACTAGCCCAATTGAGACCATATCAAATGGATTAAGCCCAAACACATCTCCTAGCTCAAGTCCAAGTTCAACTACTATAGAAATAAAAAGAAAGTTAATTGGGCCTGTCACCATACATGAACTTGAAAGAATTCTAATGACTAATGAAGAGATAGAAGAAGGCGACGAAGTTAATGACGACATGTCAGGTAATGTCACATAAATTGACTATTATGATAACACGACACTATTCTGATTATAAAAAAATCAGGCAATCATCAATATAAATATATATTTGAGACTTTTTTCGAGCGACGTGGTAGTCTCCAACTATTTAAAAACACTGAAATTAATTTAAAATTTACAATATTCCTATTATAATTAGAAAATAATTATTTATTTACAATTATCCTATTAGAATTATAAAATTAAATTTGCAATATTCCTATTAGAATTATAAAATAATTAATATTTACTATTTTCTTATTAGAATTAGAAATTAAATTTACAATATTTCTATTAGAATTAGAAAATAGTTAATTCTTTACAATTTTTCTATCAGAATTAGAAAATTAATTTTAATATATGTGCACTTAATATCTAACATTTTTATTAAAATTAATGATTTTTGTTAAAAAAAATGGAGTTATTAATGACAATAAAATAAAAGGAAAATATGATAAAACAAGTAAAAATATATACGCAATCGATACAAAAATAATTAACAATTTTTATTAGAAAATTAAATTTGCAATATTCCTATTAGAATTATAAAATAATTAATTATTTACAATTTTCCTATTAGAATTAGAAATTAAATTTACAATATTCCTATTAGAATTAGAAAATAGTTAATTACTTACAATTTTTCTATTAGAATTAGAAAATTAATTTTAATATATATGCACTTAATATCTAACATTTCTATTATACTTAATGTTTTTTGTTAAAAAAAATGGAGGTATTATTGACAATAAAATAAAAGAAAAATATGATAAAATAACTAAAAATATATACGCAATCGATAAAAAAAAATTAACGATTTATGATTAAAAGAAAATAGAGGTATTAATGACTTAATAAAGATAAAATAGATATCTTTGATTCAAACACAAATAAGATAAAACATGTATAAACTATATACTTTGTATTTACCATCACTTACTTTTTACAAAGATTTAATAACAATTATTTATCTTTGATGTAATTTATTTACTTTAACATAAAATCAAACATAGGTTATTCACAACTCTCTATCTCATTGTTCATTGTTCCATGTAGTGATGGAATGTAATGAAACGATGTTATTGTCAAACTTAAAACATGTTTGATTCTTTTTTCCTTTTTTTTTTCCTGAAAAAACATTACAAGCAACTAAGATGGGCATATGGTCAATTCTTTTATATACTTTTTTCATTTATGACTATTAATAATAATATTTGTATTTTTTTAGAATTTGTTTCATTATGTAAATTTAATTATCTTTGAATATAAAATGAGAAATGAAGAATTTGCCTTAGAAGTGACACAACAAAACCCTCAAAAGGGGGTTATGTACAAAAAATGGATAAACCAATTTGCCTACTGCCTTAATGTTTCTCTATTGAATTGTACTTCTTGATACCACATACTTTATTTTGTTAAAGCGTAAAGTACGGTGATAGCACGACGATAAAAGTCGAGTCAATAATACATAAATTAGATACAAAATTAGGTAGTACTTCTTAGCTCAAAGTCGATTTTCAAGCATGCTGAGTCTCTTAATAGTTTCTGACGTAAAAAAAAAGGTAGTCGAGCTACTCAACATTTTAGCATAGTACACAAGTTATCACTATACATATTGATGTGCAAAAAGGCATATTGGGGCATATTGAGCTAATAATGAAATAATTTACGCGATTGTGCCATAAAGAAGGTTGACCTAAATGTCAAGTAATTTGCTCCAAAGGGGTAAAAGTGGTACTGTTGAAAGTCCGTCTTTCTAAATAATCATTGTCCTAAATGATCACGAACAACTCAACTAATACCCACCAAAATAGAAGCAATGCAAAAGAAAGTGACTACAATGATTTTGTGCGAAGGGGAGTTAGGATGGGTCCAATAAAATGGGTTGATTGGTGTTTGAGAGTGAGTTTCAAGAGTGTTGACAGAAGACCAAAAAGAGCATTGAAAATGCGTAAAAAAAAATCATTTTGGGTGTTATGGGGTACAACACTGAGTTGACCAAAGCCACGATATGATTAATTAAGTAAAGACCAAGGCGAATCAAGACGAGTTGGAGTGATTGAGATTTTAAAACAGTTTAGGCTAGACATTAAATTTAAAGAGTAGAAAACATATTCACAAAGAGAGTTCCACATTACACAAGTGAGTTGCTTATTACTTTTGAACTTTGAAGAATGTTTGATTGGAGTAAAGATTCTCTAGGTACATTAGCTCTCTTATGATCCAGAGTGAGCTTATAATGAAATGACTTACATGATTGTACGAGAAAGAAGGCTAACCTAACCAACCTGAATGTCAGGTAATTTGCTTCAAAGGGATAAAAGTGGTACACTTAAAATTCCATCGTCTAACCATTGTCTTAAATAAACGATTACGGCCAACTAATACCCACCAAACGAGAAGTAATGCAAATGGAGATGACAACATTGATTTTGTGCCAGGGAGAATCAAGAAGGTCCAATAGAGTGTGTTGATACATGTGTTTTGAGGGTGAATTTCAAGAGTGTTGGCAAGAGACGAAGAAATGCATTAAAATTGAGTAGAAGAAAGTCACTG
>JAOWBH010179091.1:0-10154 GCA_028566215.1 Silene coronaria
AGGATTAATACTATGCATAAGCATAGTCACTTTAGTAGTAGCAGAGGCACAACAGGAGGAAAAAATGGTGTATAAAGACCCAAAGAAGTGCGTCGAAACACGAGTAAAAGACCTTCTAAAGCGAATGACATTAGCCGAGAAATTAGGACAAATGACTCAAATAGAGAGGGTGAATGCCACAGCAGAGGTGATGAAGAAATACGCGATTGGTAGTGTACTTAGCGGTGGTGGAAGTGTACCTCATGTAAATGCTAGTGCCGAAGAATGGGTTAAATTGGTTAATAGGATACAGAAGGGGTCTCTTAGTAGTCGTCTTGGTATACCGATGATTTATGGGATTGATGCTGTTCATGGTAACAATAATGTGTATAAGGCTACTATCTTTCCTCATAATGTTGGCCTTGGAGTTACTAGGTAAGTTTCTAGACTATCTATAAATACGGGTTTGTGCAGAAGTCAGCTAGCTTAGTTGGTAAAGTCATGAGAGATGTTTAGAGTTCAAATCCCGTCAGCATCAAAATCGTCCTTGTGGCCTCCTGTGTACCAAAAAAAATACAGTTTGTATGACTTTGGGTATTGGTTAGTTTATGCCATAAGTTAACGGGTTTTTCTGCTGATGTCAGCTAACTTAGCTGGTAAATTTCTGAGAGGTGGTGTTCATGACTTGGGTTCAAACCCCGTCAGCAACATATTTGCTCTTGTGGCTCCCCTTGTACCAAAATAAGAAAATAACTTAGCGGGTTTTTCTTAAATCAGTCATCGTGGACTTCACTGAAGGTTATTTTGGATCGAGTCATTCCCGAGTCTAGTCATTAGAATGCTTATTATTTATACAGGGATGCAGAGCTTGTAAAGAGAATAGGAGCAGCAACTGCGCTTGAAGTCAGGGCAACTGGCATTCCCTACGCTTTTGCACCATGTATCGCGGTATGGCTTATATTTTTCATGAATCATTTCAATAACCAGTCTACATACAAATTTCTTGACATTTTTCGCAATGGAGTTTGAAATTTTCGAGTTTCTGCCTCTTATAACATGCTGATTGGATTCTCTATAGGTATGTCGAGACCCGAGATGGGGTAGGTGCTATGAAAGTTACAGTGAGGACCCGAAAATTGTTCAAAAGATGACTGCAATCATCGACGGTTTACAAGGTGTTGCTCCTGCTAGTTCCAGGGGTTATCCATATGTTGATGGAAAGTAAGTTAAACAGAGTATTCTTTTTACAAATTCTTGTTTGAGACGGTCTCATGATAATACTTATGGCACGGACTCATACGAGAATTATTACTCATTTAGTGACCTAAAGCCTAAAGGTATATAATAAATGGTTGGTACATGGTCGAGTCAATTCAAATCGAGTCAATTTTATCAGGTCTATGTATATTAATCTGATACGAGAATTATGCATTGAAACAAGGTCTTAAATTTGTCGAAAAATTTGGTGTAGGCTAAAAGTTGCAGCTTGTGCAAAGCATTTTGTTGGTGATGGTGGAACAGTAAAGGGGATAAATGAGAACAACACAGTAATTGATTGGGAAGGATTGCTCAAAATTCACATGCCGGGTTACTTGCCCGCTATCAAGAAGGGTGTAGCTACTGTCATGGCTTCCTACTCTAGTTGGAACGGCATCAAAATGCATGCTAATCATCATCTTCTTACCAGCTTCCTTAAGGGCAGACTCGGGTTTAAGGTAATTACATCGACAAGTAACTCTACTTCTTAATATTGGCTTGATTATACCGATGAGGTCTTAGCCTAGTGGTTAAGACTGAGATGTCGTGACAATTGGTCACAAGTTCGAATCCCCCTCCTCGTACTGGCCTTGCTTAGTTGCTCAGATCCGACATATTGTCATCCCTACTCGAGACAGCGTAACTATTCTAATCGAAATATTAATGATTTGTATTTGTATTGAACAGGGATTTGTTATCTCGGATTGGCAAGGTATTGATAGGATCACATCTCCACCCCATGCTAACTACACATACTCAGTTGAAGCTTCTGTTAATTCCGGTGTTGATATGGTGAGAAAACCCGATGCAATTCCTTGACATTTTGCCTCAAATTATACTTACATCATGGCTAATGAACTGTATGTATTTTCGCGTTAATTCTGTTCTGATCACAGATTATGGGGCCATACGACTATGATGAGGTCATTAACACATTAACCGATCTTGTACACAAGAAGGCGATCCCAATGACCCGTATTGATGATGCAGTTACCAGGATCTTGAGAGTCAAGTTTGCCATGGGCCTCTTTGAACATCCTCTGGCCGACACTAGCCTGGTTAAAGAACTCGGATCAAAGGTCATACATTTGCCATCCATGCTAAAAGATTTCAAGATTCCGATGACTGATAATTGTATCGTTTGCTTTATACTGTATCAACTAATAAAATGTACTCCCTGTATTGTATCGAAAACAGGCTCACAGAGAATTAGCCAGAGAGGCAGTAAGGAAGTCTTTGGTGGTGTTAAAGAATGGAAAAGACGAGAAGAATCCGATACTTCCATTGCCAAAGAAAGCGAAGAAGATACTCGTTGCAGGAACTCATGCCGATAACTTGGCTTACCAATGTGGTGGTTGGACCATTTCATGGCAAGGAAACAGTGGCAACAACTACACTACTGGTACACATCCAAACTTCAGTCCATCAATGTTATTTCGATATTTCACTCCCGAGTTAATCAAATTACTTTCTTACTTTAAAACCAATGTTATTTCGATATTTCACTTTGATTTCGTTCTGATTGTCGACACAGTAAATTTTTCTGATGACATTTACAGCTGAATGTCACCATTTTAACTGATGGCAACTTTTTATCAGGAATTGTTCACATTTTATCCGTCTTAATTTCAGACAGATTCAGCCCTCTGAAATGAGAATTTGCGAAACCTATGACATTGAAGGCTAACCAATATTTGTCAACTATGTTCATACAGGAACAACCATCTTGAAAGCCATTGAAGAAACCGTCGACAAACACACCAAAGTAATCTACAAGAAAAACCCGAAAAAATCCTCACTAAAAAAACACGATTACTCCTACGCAATAGTAGTAGTTGGTGAGCTCCCATATGCAGAGACAAATGGAGACAGTTTAAACTTAACAATCCCAAAACCCGGTCCAGAGATCATCAACAATGTATGTCATCATATCAAGTGTGTGGTGGTACTAATCTCCGGCCGACCAGTCGTGATTGAGCCGTATCTAAAGAAGATGGATGCTCTTGTTGCAGCTTGGCTTCCTGGGTCTGAAGGCCAAGGTGTTGCTGATGTTTTATTTGGTGATTACGCGGCGACCGGGAAACTTGCTAGGACTTGGTTTAAAAGGGTTGATCAACTTCCTATGAATGTTGGAGACAAACATTATGATCCTTTGTTTCCTTTTGGGTTTGGGATTACTACTAAGGTTGCAAAGAAAGGAGAAGAATGATAATCCGTCAGCTCGATTTATCTGTTTTCTTCCCATTTCATTACAATATTATTCCTCACGTATATTAGAGAAATGGGAAGAAAACGGATAAATGGGGAGAGTATTAGATAAGCTAGATGAAAAATGTTTTTTTTTGTTTTATATTTTAATTATTAATTTATCAATTATTAATTATTATTAATGTTGATTCTTAAGGATACAAGTACAACTATACAAGTGCATGGATTTCGAATTATTTAGAGACTTTCGTTTATTTAAAATGAAGTGTTCACGTGTCATACCTTTGTCTGATTAAAAAGAGATATGCACGATAACATGAAAACGGAGTAAAGTGGTACGAAATGTGATTACTAGCTAGTTTACTACTCCAAATGAGACTTGGTTTTACATCATTTGCCTGATCTCTCGTACCTCTTGTGGTTACGAGTCTGTGGTAATGTTGTTGTTGTTGTTGTTGATGGATCATTCATCCAATTGGAGAGGCTTGAAGTACTTCTCGTCTATAAGGTATGTTCCGATGCTCAGACGAACAGCCCAAACGTTCATTGGTTTTCTAGATACGATCCTGACAACGAACAAAAAACATTAGTTCATTAGTTCATTCATCTATAGGTGTAATTCAACAAATTCTTGGATTGATAATGAACATTAATGAAGAAGCTGACCTCCCTACATCACCGGGATTGAGTAAACCGTCATTGACTCTAAGACAAGGGACTGAAGCCGCGGTCTTAATCATTTTAGGAGCTTCAGTAATGATAATGGGAGACCCTATGTTCAGTTTCGATGCACCCTTGCTGGTTAGCTCGGGACCAGAGGATTGCTCATTGAATGTACACCGGGTTGTTGCGCTTCGGAATCTCGTAGTTGGAAGTTCACTTACTGGAAATGGCTTGTATGCTATGGAAGAAGATAAAGAGTGTGACATTGGTGCTTATTAGAGAAAGATGGTTTGAGAAATGGTGTAGGGAGCATGTGTGGCTCTTGTGAAATTGTGATCAACAACTATTTAAGATGTTATAATTTGATCAAATTGGGTCCACTATTCTTGGTCTCTAGCATGAAAGAAAACACATTACTAGTTTAAGTACTCCCTCTGTCCCATTGAAAAATTTACACTTAAACCTGGCAAAATTTACTCGACCTGAATAACCTGAACCGACACCCGAACCCGAATTGGCCTGACCCGAATGTTTATCGTTGCAAACTGATTATTATCAACAAATAACTTGATACTAGTTGACCTGAAAATGACCCGAACCAAAACGACCCAAACATGGCCCGAAATCTAGCCCAAAACCAACCCGACCCAAATCCAACCTGATTGACCCGTTTGTCAGCTCTATTTACACTTACTTTATTTTGTGAGGGAAAAATGAAACAAGGGTAAACTATTGATTTGGAGAGAGTAATGTTTAAAATAAATAAAATAAGGTTGGGACTTGTGAGGTTTTAACTTTCAACTTAAAATCATCTTAAGCAAGACATGTTTCTCCAGTACTATGTAGTCCCAAACCATTTTTCTTAACGCCATTTATTTACGTGAAAGCACGACATTCGTTTTTTAACCAAAAAATTACAATCCAGAAGAAAAAAAACACATCAGAAGTACAGGTCGGATTCTACACCGTACAACTAATGGTATAGTCTACTAATTGATTACCGGACTCACTTAGATGAGACTATTATTGTGTTGTTTTTTACTAAGTCCATATATAGTAAATCAAAACGAATATTGGCACTCGAAAAATAACTTCTATGGTTTCAACTTTCAACATAGAAAATGTTGTGCAGTTGGTAGTAAAACACTAGTTGATCCTATGAGTATACAATTTCAATTCATCAGAATGTTGCAGTAACATACACCATGGTCGAATATAACTCTACTTCCCTTCCCCCTGCCAAGTAGAAGTCCACTGCAGGGTATATTGCAGCGAAATATATATACATTTACATATACTGGTTACAATTGATTTACAGAAACTCAAAAAAAAAAAAAAAAAAAAAAAAAAAAAAAAAAAAAAAAATACAGGCGGGGCCAACCAGATTCGATTCAATTGGAAGGGCAGTAACAAAACTTGATGGCCTGGCTGTTTCACGACATTGTTACACTATGCACTCATTTCTTGGCATAGGTTAGATACGCATCCTGGGCAATGCTCAAAACATCGGGTCGCTCTGCTTGATTGTAGGTTAGGCAGCGCCTTATTAGCTCCTGAGAGAGCAAATGGAATTGAGTTTGTAGCAGGCAAGAAAAGAAGGAATTTCATTAAAAAACGAAAACTTCGTAATAAAATATACATCACACAAGAAAGTCGAAAAGATATGACTGATAGTTACAGAGTTTCAATCCATTGTGGCCAGTATGACTGCTTAATGAAAAAATTTGGAGTCTTTCAACGAATGATTTGCTATTGGCAATAAAAAGAAGCCCAGCTAGTTTAGTGATTAGTTTCGACTTTTGAGTTATTTTTTCATTTAACACTAAAAAAAAGTGGGCTTTGCCATCATTAGAATTGGAAACATGCTAAAATTATGCTGATGAAGAAAGATACTACGGTAGAATATATGAATAATATATGTTCCTCCAAATTTCCAACCAATATTTGATTTAGGGTAATTGAACGATGTACATGGAATGATGAAGAAAGAGTTAGTCTTACTTTTGCCTCAAATGAGACATTGGGTTTTGAAGGGAAATCCACCTTCCTAGCTTTGATAATGGTATCTTCACGTAAAATTCGCTCCTGAGTTTGATCGTGTCCAAAAGGACGTCTTCCGAACAGCATTTGGTAAAACAGGACACCCACCGACCAGACATCCACCTGGGTTCAAAGTTTTAACCACAGATATTAGATTGGTGGTCCATGGCTTATCATCCAGGTAAGGATGATTGAGAGCTGGATGCTTATCATATATCAATTTTGACAAAAAAAATACATACCTTTGACGATATTAACGGTATTTTATTGAGCTCAAAGCATTCGGGAGGCAGATACCTGGAGATATAAGTTGCCCAAATTAATTCACAAAGTTAGTAGGAAAGGGGGAGCAATCACGAACAAACAAACAAGCACTTTGGCCATCTTAATTCCGAGAAAAGTAATTAAACTTCTAGTGTCTGACACATGGAAGTATGCAAGCACCATTAAGTTTCAGTATATATTCCAAGCGGGAAAAATTCAAGTACGAGCAAAGCAAGGTCAAATGATGCTCCGTATTACATAAACCTTACCAAGGCCCAATTTCATCAATTCTTGCTTGTTAGAAATCATCAATGGTTTATTGGGACAAAAAATCACACAACAATACTTACAAAGTAGTCAGCAGTCAATGTAAAACTTCATTGTCCATTTCGGGGTGCCCCTGAATAAACTTATATTTTATTTTTTTTTGGTTATATACGGTCATTATTTTGTGAACCCAGACAACTTAAATTTCATCCACATACATGTTCCTTAATTTTTGTGTAAAGCACACTAAAAAGTTTGTTCATGGGCAGAAGCAGCGGCACATATGACAATTTTGGCAAGGACTTTCACTTTATTTGATTAAGAAAATAGGGAAGCAAAAAACATGACATGGTAATACAGAATATCTGATGAGATAACTGTTCAGCCATCAGACCATAAGTTCATGGACGGATGAAGCGGTGAATACAACAACTTTGGCAAGAACTTTCACTTTATTTGATTAAGAAAAGAGGGGAATCGATAAATTTGACACGTTAATCCAATATATTTGATGAGATAAATGTTCATAGTTCAGAAATAAGTTCATGAAGAGACATAAAAGAGTATCACATTATCCACCCAGACTCACCAATAAGTTCCCGCTCCTTGAGAAGTAAGCTCCATACCCTGAGGTCCAACATCCTCCTCCACTATTTTACTTAACCCAAAGTCTGTCAATTTAGCAATTCCAAGCTCATCGAAAAGAACATTCCCAGGCTTCAAATCATAATGAATAATCTTTTGTGTTCTCTTGTTCAAATAAACAAGTCCTTGAAATATCTGCACAATTATTATTCGTGCTTCCTTCTCTGACAACACAGGTGTAGCCTTAAGAACGGCATCAAGATCTTTGCCTGACATGACAGTAGAGAGCCATGAAAAAAAGAAAAAAAAAGAAAAAAAAAAAGGGAGGTACATCTATAATATATATAAATGAAAACATCATCCAGCATATTCTTACCGCTACAAAACTCCAGAACCGTGCAAAATGCATTGTGGTCAATCTCAAAAGTATCCCAAAGACGAACAATGTTATTATGAACCAAGGTCTTGTGAATGTTGTACTCTCGAATAGCATGTCTGATGTAGCTTTGCTTCTTTTCTTCACTCCACTGGGGATTCAGACCATGAAGCTTGCATGCAACGTATCTATGCTCTACCAAGTCATAGGCCTACCACAAATTTGTCATTTCAATTCAATTCAAAAAGGATTAAGCCTGTATTGCCCAAAAGGCAAAGAAAACCTTAAGGATTCTGTTAAAGAAGACTAAGGTAGAAGATGGTGAAGGTGAGCACTTATTTGGTGTTCGGGTTCAGACCTTGTAAACCTCGCTGAATCCTCCTTTCCCTAAAAGATTCAAAAGAGCATAGCGACGGTTCAGAATTGGAAAATTGTTGAAACGGGAACCATCTTCGTCTCGTATACGCTTCATCTCCCGTATTAGCCTTCCCTTCTCCAACTCATACCGGTCTCTCTCACGCAATACCCCTTCTTCCTCCTAAATATAACCAAACAGTAAGCTGAAACCATACAGCTTTAAAGAGAAGAAGACAGAGAGAAAGGAAAGAGCTCTAAAAATCTTTAAAACCTTACCCGCTTAATACTGGCTAGACGAGATTTATATATTTCATCTTGTATAAGAAAATCTTCCTCTTGATTACCCGACTCCATGTCACCACCATCACTCTTGTCTACAAGAATATATGACATCCAAAAGTGACTAGTTAGCCATAGAAATGACAGTCTTAAATACGAATTTTCCCGCAACAATGATCCTGCTCACCCATTAAAATGTGAAAAAATGTGTTGAAGAACAGTGGATACTAGAATTTGCAAGTATGACACAAAACATCGCCAGAATAACTTCACAAGCGCACAATGAATGATTTGATCTTGCGCAAAAAATGGTAGGGAAAGACGGGGAAAGAGAGGAAGCAAGACATCGCTTCAATTTAAAGATGATGAGGACGAGGGTAGAGAGGTAGATCGGCTAATAAACCTTAAAGAAAACTTTGAAAGGCACCAAGCTAAACCGAGTGTTTTTCTTTGAATTTTTCAAATCCACAAAACAAACTAATGAGCCACAACTTTCCATCGGGCACTTATATCCATATGGCTAGTTAAAATCTAATAACTCAATGACAGAAAGTATATAAGGAGGAGGCTTAGGATAAGACTCTAATCTAATTATTGAATTGCTTAATGGCAGCACACAAAAAAACCAAAAACAACTTGTCCACGTCATCATAACTTGATGACTGAATGACATGGGCCGGTTTTAGAGGCAACGACGGCCAGCGCATAATATGTTTGTTCATAGAGTTTCATTAGTCAAAGGTGCAGAGTTCAGGTAAAAACAATCAGTAAGGCTATGCCAGATGGTCATTTTCTCAACAATTTCTGGTATACCAGATGGTCTGAGTAAGGCTATGCCAGATGGCCGTTTCCTCTGATAAAATAAAATAAAATAAAATAAGGTGTTAAATGTAGAGTTATACCAGTTGGTCGTTTTCTCAACAATTTCCGTTGCCGCTCAACCATTTCCTTTGCCTCCAACAATTGCCTCTAAAAGAACATTTCATCAGCACTTAATATATGTGATGTCGAAATCTCTCTAAACAACAAAAAGGTGACATTCAGATAATCATATATCCATATTCCAATACTGACAGGAAGAATATGGCTCCCATAGATAAATAGTTTTCTCGGCTATAAACTTATCCTTTATCCATTCAGTAAATGACAATTGTGGAAAACAAAACATAAAGGCATTTATAATACAATGCACCAAATCTCCTAGAGTAAAATGTTAATTACTGTACTACAAGTACTACCATTTTGCTTAATAATCTACATACCGAAAGAAGGGTGTCCACTGTAGAAACTAAAACACACTTACAAGATGAGCGTTGATGTCTTTCAATGCTTGCCCATCCTCCCACGTCTCAGATATGACTGTCCCTGCCCTGCAACATTTATGTGACATTGAATTAAAAATGGAAGACAGGTAATCTTTCAGATATCAAAGAAATTAACAGCTATGCTCACTTGCTCAGTACACATTATTTTATCTGCATATAGTTGACGTACCTAATCACCCCAACACTTCCCAGCCTAAGAGAATCCTGGCGAATTTTCATCCTTGTTTCTTGTCTCTCAGCTTTTGAAACACATATCAGCAGATCAGATATGACTTTTGTTCGCTGAATAGATGAACACACCATGTCATCACCATATCAAAATAATCCAGATCACATTGAATGGTGTGCAAAACAATCAGACTTTTCAATATCCCATGTTATACTGTCAATGAAGGCATATGGCTTTTACCACCATTGAGACTTCCTAAAGAGAAGAAGTCAGAAAATTGATGACAGCACCTATACACGACACACAGAACTAAGGGGGCGTTTGGTTGGGGGTCTATAAGAAAGGGAAAGGGAAACAAAGTTAATTATTTCCTTTGTTGGTGTTT